>QJPP01004864.1:0-78043 GCA_003996215.1 Jaltomata sinuosa
GGTAATATTTTAATGGGTCTTCTTGGGGTAAGGTAGTTTTAAATGATATTTTATCACGAGCTCCACTTATACTAGACTCGATGAGGTCGAGCGCTAGACTTATTTCACTACAGCTTTTGGGGTGATGCTAGACCAGGTGGGGCCACGTACTAGAACTATTGGACTTACTGTTTAGACCTGGATACCCTCCATGTAGCCTTACTTGAAGATTGTTTTGAGATTGCGGGGCATCTAGTATGTTGGTCAGGTGCCTCCATAGACCTTGTTGTTCCGGACCAGAGGCTGCGAGCTGCGGGTGCCGAAAGAGGGTATACAGTGTGGTAGGGGTATACGAGTGTGATCTTCCTTGGATCCTGTCTTCTAGTCCTTGTAGGTCACCAGAAACGGGTAACATACGGTACTACTATCATGCTTGACTTAGCATGTCATCATCTAATTCATCTATGTGAGGTACCACCCTTGTTTGCTGTTTATTGATTGTACGCTCCGGTAGTATGGGATGCCAGAGGGTTTGTTTTCACTTGATTACATTCCTTGGTTGTATGGGCAGCCGGGGGACTGTAGGTATACTCTTGTTACATTATCATGATGCTATCTCCTGTCATAGTTATGATTTTGAGATTTTATACTACAACGTTATTAGTTCAGGTTTTGAGATTGATATGATTAGTTTTGTTATTGATTCTTGTTTTCTGAACATGTCTATATTTACTCTTCTCTCCCATTCCTTATACTTGAGGTTACCTGTATACCGTCTATTTCTAAAACTTGTTATGTATATACTGTTATTGCAAGGATCCAGGTGCGTCATTTCTTATTTTCACCTGTGCCTGTTGTATATATAATCTACTTACTAGCCTTGTTTGCTATTTCTGTTGTCTTCCCTCGAGGGTAGTTCCTGTGTACTTTTTCATTGATTACCGTGACTACTTGCTTCTATTCTTTCTATTACTATGCTTTTATCTTATATGTGCCCAGTCGGCCTATGATACCTACTGGGTACCTTATGTTTCGCATTTGGTGCTCATACTATACTCTGTATCTTCTGGTGCAGATCATAGTATGGGCCATCGCCATTAGCTTGTTGGAGATTTGTGCGAGGAGCTGTTTTTGTGATATCCTGGACTGAGGGTGAGCTCTTGGCAACCAGAGCTTAGCTTTTAGTTTGTCTTTTTATTATGTACTCTATATCTACTCGGAGACAACTTTGTATATATTGTTTTGGACCTTTGTATTCCTTATGTAGATCTGTCTCTTATACTCTATGATACCAAGTTTTGGGGTTTGGTTTAGCTTCCGCATTGTTTATATATTAATCCTGTTATCTATTTTATTTATCTTGTTCCCTTGCTTCTGCTTATTAAGATGTTCTTCCATTTTAGTTGATAGAATGTGGCCCATTACTAACCGTTATGGGATATGGGGATTGGTTCGCCTACTGAGGGGTTATAGGTGCCATCATGACCGAGAAATTAGGACGTGACAGCTTGGTATCAGAGCCCTAGGTTCACCAGTGTCATCGATATAGAAGCCAATATCTAGTAGAGTCCTGCGGATCGGGGCGGAGACGTCTGTACTCAATCTTCGGGAGGCTATAGTGACATCTTAGGAAAAATTGGAGTTTTCTTGTTTCTATCTCGTGCGTAGTATCCTTGAAAGTTTCAGGAAATCTCACTTATTCTGGTTCACTCTTCCGCAAATGGTTTGTACGAGATCTTCAGCTTCTGGAAGAGGAGAGCCTCCTTCTCTTTCACCTCCGACTCCAGCTAGGGGTCAGGGTGGTCGCAAGGATAGATGTAGGGGTCGTGGATGCCCCAGAGCAGCGGCACATGCTAGAGCTGCTAGAGTTGAGGTAGAGCCCGAGTATGACTATGAGCCCAAGTTTATTCCTAAGCCACTACACGTGGACCAGGGGAAAACCCAGGTACCACCAGCTCCTGTGCCAGTTCCAACGCCAGTTTTTGTGCCAGCTTCAGCCCCAGCTCAGTCCTCAGATATTAGGTGTTTACTCGTTCAGCTTCTGGGTATGATTGGGGAGAGACCTTCTGAGGTAGCACCTACTTTCGCTCAGGGGGCAACCCTAGGTGTTCAGAGTTCAGGAGGGAAGCTAGGCAACTGTGGCTCCCCATGCCAAGGTTATTTCGATCCCTTCTATTGCACAACCTCTTGCTCTTTGCCCAGCTATGAAAGATGGGGAGCAGAAGGCGTTGGGTAGGTACTTGAGATTGGCACCACCGAGATTTGCTGGTCGTCGGGTCAGGACCCACATGACTTCATTACTACCTATGAGGAGATGTTACACCATCTGGGATTGCTAGAGACTCACGGAGTGGGATATACTACATATCAGCTGGAGGGTCGAGCTAAGTTATGGTGGAGGGCTTAGGTTGCTTGCAGACCTTCTACATCATCTCAGTTGACTTGGTCCAAGTTCTATGAGGCCTTTATGGACAAGTTCTTACCATAGAACGATAGGGAGCGTCGGAGGGAGGAGTTCACTAGACTTGCTCAGGATTCTATGGCTGTCTCATAGTACGAGACTCATTTCAATCAGCTTTCTCCTTTTGGGGCCATGATTATTCCTACTGAGGCTGACAAGATCCGTAGATTTTTTTGGGGACTACGGAGAGAGTTTAGAGAGCCTGTAGAGATATTGGTTGCTAGTGGTCGATCTTTCTAGGACATTGTGGACTATGCTCATACTGTAGAGGATTCACTTCATCATGACATCGAGGCCAGAGATAAGAGGCCTCGACATCAGGTTGGCTATAGTGGTTCCAGACATGGTGGTAGAGGTTCAAGCTAGTGGGGCTGGGGTTATAAGCCACAACAACATCAGGGTTAGACCAGTCGACTGATTCAGGCATCACTTCAGGCTTCTGGTTCTCAGTTTGAGCAGGGTCAGAGCAGTCAGCGTGGTCACAGTGGTCAGACTGTGAGAGGTACTATTTTTGGGGCATCAGGCCGAGGTGGCCACACAGGTTCAGCGGGTTCTTGTAGACAGGGTGGGCCGTCAGGGCTGTGCTATGAGTGTGGAGTCAGCGATCATTTTGCAAGAGATTTCCCCCAGTAGGGTACATCCTGCTATGAGTGCAGAGTTAGTGGCCATTTTGCTAGAGATTTCCCCTAGCGGGGTACGGTTCAGCCAGCCGCTCTGCCATCTCAGCCTATTTACTCAGTTGAGCCACTTGCTAGAGGAGGTAGTGGTCAAGGTAGAGGTGGTGCTCCACGTGGCAGAGTAGGTGGTAGGTATGGCAGTCGGGCAGGTGGTGGTCGTCGTCAATTCTAAGCGGTCCCTGGGAGACCGGAGGTAGAGGCCTTGGATGCCGTGATTACAGGTATGATTTCTATGTGCCATCAGTCAGCTACGACTTTATTTGATCCTGGATCCACTTGTTCATAAGTATCTGCCTAATTTCTTCCTTGTTTAGGATTGGCTAGTGAGCCATTATCTGTTCATATGTCTGTTTCGACCCTAGTAGGAGATTCTTTAATACTGGATCGGATTGTGATATCCTGTGTGATATTTGTTGGTGATTTGATGATACTCGATATGTTAGATTTTGATGTGATACTGGGCATGGACTGGTTATCGCCTCACCGTGCAGTTTTGGATTGTTATGCCAAGACCATTACTTTAGCTGTGCCCTGTGTATTCCCGGTTGTGTGGTAGGGTTCCATTAGCCATGCACCTTCTGGGATCATATCTTGTCTACGAGCTAGGAAGTTGATCTCTCGCGGGTGCTTAGCCTATCTAGCATATGTATGAGATGCTAGTGCTGACCTTTTATCTCCTGAGTCTGTTCTTGTGGTTAGAGACTTCCTAGATGTGTTTCTTACCGACTTTCCAGGCCGTCCACCTGAGAGAGATGTTGATTTTTCCATTGAGTTAGAGCTGGTCACTAGGCCCATTTCTATTCCTCCTTACCGTATGGCTCCTGGTCAGTTGAGAGAGATTAATGAGCAGCTCCAGGATTTGTTAGCTAAGGGGTTCATTAGACCGAGTGTGTCTCCTTGGGGTGCTCCTATTCTCTTTGTGAAGAATAAGGATGAGTCGATGCGGATGTGTATTGATTATCGACAACTGAATAAGGGGACAGTGAAGAATAGGTATCCGATGATGAGGATTAATGACTTATTTGATCAACTTCAGGGTTCATCCATGTTTTCGAAGATCGATTTGAGGTCCGACTACCATCAGTTGAGGATTAGGGCGGAAGACATCCCTAAGACAACATTCAGGACACGTTATGGCCACTATGAGTTCCTAGTGATGTCTTTTGGGTTGACTAATGCCCCTGCAGCCTTTATGGATTTGATGCATAGGGTGCTTGGCCCATACTTGGATATGTTCATGATAGTCTTCATTGATCAAATTCTGATATACTAGAGGAGTAGGGACGAGCATGAGTAGCACTTGAGGACTGTACTTCAGACTTTGAGAGATCATTGGCTTTATGACAAGTTCTCAAAGTGCGAGTTTTGGCTTGAGTTAATTGCATTCCTAGGACACGTGGTATCTAAGGATGGGATTAGAGTTGATCCGGGTAAGATTTCTGTAGTTCGTGACTGGCCTAGACCTACTACTCCTACCGAGGTTTGCAACTTTATTGGTTTAGTCGGGTACAACAAGAGGTTCATTCAGGGATTTTCTTCTATAGCAGCACCCTTGAAATATGCTGACTAGGAAGGATGTCACATTTCAATGGTTGGATCAGTGCGAGGATAGCTTCCATAGGCTTAAGGCCTTATTGACTTCAGCACCGGTTTTGACTTTGCCGATTGAGGGTCAGAGTTTCTCAGTGTATTATGATGCTTCAGGGGTCAGTCTAGGTTGTGTGTTGATGCAACAGGGTCAAGTGAAAGAATATGCATCGAGACAACTGAAGGTTCATGAGCGCAACTACCCCACTCATGACTTAGAGTTGGCAGCGGTAGTCTTTGCACTCAAGATCTGGAGGCACTACTTATATGGAGTTCACTGTGAGATATTCACCAATCACCGTAGTCTTCAGTTTTTCATGTCTCGATGTTGTGCCAGTATATGCCAAATGAGTCCCATGTGTTGCATTGGGATTCAGTTCAGTTAGATGAGAGTTTATCATTTCTGGAGGAGCTTATAGCTATTCTGGCCAGAGATATCAGAAGATTGAGTTCAAGGGAGATTTCTGTTATGAAAGTTCAATGGAGGAATCGTCTGGTCGAGAAGGCTATTTGGGAGACCGAGAGTGAGTTGCGTTCTCAGTATCCGTAGTTGTTTAAGCCTTCAGGTACTCTCTTCTTCTTGCCTTTCGAGGATGAAAGTCTTTTTATTAGTGGATGTTGTGATGACCCTTTCGGTCATCTTCACATTTATGAATTCATTGTACTGTTAGAGCTTACTTGTAGTGGCCCCATGTCATTTATGGCTTGCTGGGACTGGTAGTTTGGTGCCCTGGTCGTTCGTTTGGTCATTTTGGCCATTTGCCTGTTTTAGAGCTTTAACTTAGAATATCATTGACTTTAGTCAATATTCTTAGCTAATGTGCTCGAATTTGAATTCTAACAGTTTCGTTAGCTCCGGAGCATTGAGTTTGGTGTAGTCGGACCTTCAGTTGAGGCATGAGAACTTCCGGTGTGAGTTTTTTGTGGTTTTCTCTATTTTCAGGACATTTGGAGTTGAAAGTGTAACTTTGGGTAGCTTTCGATGATCAGAGTGTCAGAGTCAAAATCCGATGATTCTATCAGCTCTAGAATGTTGAGTTTGGGTTAGGTGGTTGGTTGGTTTGGGTTCTGGGTGAGCCGGGCTCATTTTGAGTTTTTGGTTGCGTGTTGGTTAGTGATTGACTTGGGTCAACATTTCTACGAAATGACCTCATATGGAAGTTTCGTCGATTCTGTCTGGAACGTCATTTCCACTCTATTAGCATTATTAATTTTTGAATATCGATTTATGATTATGCCCAGAATGCCCCATCGAGTTTTGGAAAGTTGTAGTCTTTTGCTGTTGCAGGTGCATGCCTCAGACCTTAATCGCGACCGCGAGCCTCGTCCCTCGCGACTATGATGAAGCACCTGGACTCCTGTTCTTTGCGATCGCGTGATCGCCTGTTGCGATCTCGATGAAGTCCCTTCCATTTTGATTATCGCGATCGCGATGGTTTAGCCAGCGTAGTCCTCGCGACCGTGAGGGGTACCTTCGCGATCGCGATGAAGGACCCCTGGCAGTATAAAACTTTTTCATTTCGTATTTCCAGCCATTCTCTCTCATTTTTCTCCAACTCCAACTCGCCCAAACCCTCTCTAAGTTGCTCAAACCAGTACACCCTTGAAGAATTCCCGTACCCTTGATAAATTCGTGTTCCGTTGGTGCTTTGGTAAGTTTTCCCTCTTTTCCTTAGTTGTCTTCTCCAATTCTCTAAATCTACATAGTTGTGAATCCTTGAAGCTCGAAATTTGGTTGTATATTCTGTCCGGGTGAAGTGCATGCTTGGCAGGCTCGCCCTTATCCACATTCTTGGCTTGATTCTTCCATTTGGGTAGGTGATTCTTGCCAATTTCCGATTCTTTTTTCCGAAAAATTCCATTATTGGGTTCCTAGCATTAGGGACTTTTTTAGCTCAAATTTGTAGCCCAATCTCCTTATTTTCCCGGGCATATGCTCCCATGGTCGTGGGGGTCATAATGTGAGTCTTTGTTTTTTGTTTCGGGTTGTGGGCCCTGCGGGCCCGCTTTTGACCCAGATTTTGGCCCCGCTACAATTGTAGCAATATGAGTATTGTTAGAATCGTATTAATGTTTTATTCATGTTCTTGATAGTTTGATCATCATTCGGGATCTCTCAGAGTGATTCGGGCTTGGACGTTGTTGTTCGGGCTTCTTGTCATCGGACGACAGGTAGGTTATGGTCTAAACTCCCTAGACTTAGCATATATCGGATAAAATTGTACTACATGGCATCCTTGGGTTGGGTTATTAGGTTGGTGCCATAGACCCTGACCGTTTTTCCACGATTCTCCCCTATTTCTTTCCTCCGTTGTATGTAGTATTCTGGTGCAGATCCTAGTGTGGGCCATCGTCGTTAGCTCGTTGGAGATTCGCGTGAGGAGCTGCTTTTGTGATATCCTGGACTGAGGGTGAGCTCTTGGCGACCGGAGCTTACCTTTTAGTTTGTCTTTTGATTATGTACTCTATTTCTACTCGGAGACAACTTTGTATATATTGTTTTGGACCCTTGTACTCCTTATATAGATCCGGCTCTTATACACTATGATACCAGGTTTTGGGGTTTGGTTTAGCTTCCGCATTGTTTATATATTAGTCCTGTTATATATTTTCTCTATCTTGTTCCCTTGCTTTCGCTTATTAAATTGTTCTTCCATTTTAGTTGATAGAATGTGGCCCATTACTAACCATTCCAGGCTACGGGGATTGGTTTGCCTACTAGGGTGTTGTAGGTGCCATCATGACCAAGAAATCGGGCCGTGAAACCAATCATTTAATATACTCACTCAGTTCATGAGAATTTAAATTCCTCTATTTCCTTAACCTTTGTTTCTTTAATTCTCAACCCCAATTCTATAGCCATGGATTATACAAAGCAAAATATATATACTAAGTTTAGGACTTTACCTTCTTCTTCTACACTTTTCTTTAATTATTTATTGATATCATGTATTTTCCTTTGCGTTACTTCGCTGGAACAAAAGAGAAACCAACCACTTTCTTTTGTGTTCTCTTTTTTTTCTTTGTGAACCTCTGTTTTCTTGAAAATAGAGCGAGTTTGACCTTTTCCCCTTTTTTTATGTTGCATATTGCAGCCAGAACCCTTAACCCCACCCTTTTCTTTTCCTTTTTTTTTTAAAAAAAGGTTGGCAAATTCCCTTTTTGATTTTAGCCAAAAGCTTTTCTATATTTTTTTTGGTCTTATTTTAAAATTACTTCTTTCATTTATATATCTTTTGTCTAAAAATACCCATTGTCCAATATAGGGTATTACAAATAGAGAAGGAGAACAATGGACTTTTGCAGAAATTATAAATTTCTGGGCTAATAGCATCTCTTGAATAGGGTATAATTAAATTGTTGAGGTTTTTGAAATAAGTTAGCTTGATTATGATTGATGATCCTTAGTTGTAGTGTCAGTTGAGGGAGTGAGGTTATTGGATGTATTCTTGAATATTTATTTCTCTCTTGTTGATCATGATAATACTTGGTGGTTATTTCTCCTTGAGTGGTGGTGATGTGTTCGTTATAGCATTGGTTGGGGTGTAAGTGCCCGAGTAAAGTTTTTCCTAGGATGAGAGATGACAAAATCTCAGGCTAGGGTGAGTTCCAATGAAAATTCTGTGTTGTATGGTTTAGAGAAATTTGGTGTCTCGAGGTATAATGTT
Source organism: Jaltomata sinuosa (assembly GCA_003996215.1). Classification (NCBI taxonomy): domain Eukaryota; kingdom Viridiplantae; phylum Streptophyta; class Magnoliopsida; order Solanales; family Solanaceae; genus Jaltomata; species Jaltomata sinuosa. The sequence continues at coordinate 8,373 of QJPP01004864.1, forward strand.
TGATAAAATTAAGGTGATATTATGATATGTGAGGGACATAGTATCTCATAGAAACTTTTGAAATGGAGTTTGAGTTAGTAGAACTCCAGATATAGCATTTGACGTAAAAGGGTTAGTTTGGAATGTCAAAAATCTACGATTGTATTGTAATGTTGGCAAAAATTGGGACTGCCTGGAGTCACTACCTCACCTATGTTGCTATAGAGGGAGGCAAGCTGGTACCGTGGTACCGCTATAGCCAGAATTTCTCCGCTATAGCGAGGCCTTTATAGCTGGAATTGAATCGCTATAGCTGGCCTGGCGTAATAAAGTTTTAGTTTCTCTAAGTTTAGATGTTATCTCATCATGAACTCTCAAAGATTTGTTCTTAGACCGTTGTGAGAGGAATAACTAATTCATGTGTGATGGTTTGGCTCCGCATCTTCTCATCTTGAAAAGCCTCGATAGAGAGGCCGAGTATAAAATATGGTTTACTTGATATTCATATATTTTGGTTCCTTGAGTTGAACCAGGCTTAATTGTTTATTTGATGTATATGTTGGTTCCTTGAGTTAAACCAGACTTAACTGTTTAATTGATGTACATGTTAGTTCCTTGAGTTGAATCGGGCTTAATTATTTACTTGATGTACATGTTGGTTCCTTGAGTTGAACCGGGCATAATTGTTTACTTGATATATATATTGTTCATTGAGTTGAACCGGGCATAATAGTTTACTTGATGTATATGTTGGTTCCTTGAGTTGAACCGGGATTAACTAGTTAATTGATGTACATGTTGGTTCCTTGAGTTGAACCGAGCTTAGTTGTTTACTTGATGTACATGTTGGTTCCTTGAGTTAAACCGGGATGATCTATTTACTTGGAATTCATGTATGTTGGTTCCTTGTGTGAACCATACTTAATTATTGCTTGATATTCACATATGTTGGTTCCTTATGTGAACTGGGCTTGACTGTTCACCTGATTATGTGCTTAATTTCTAAGGGAGTTTCTCAAGTGAAAGAGGGGGAAATGGGCGAGAAACCAATTTCTCACCCTAGTAAACTGTTGGCTTCTGCCATAACAACCGGCAGACCGCTATAGCGGGACCCAGTCCCTCATAGCATGGAAAACCAGTTGTTTATTATGATTGAAATATTTTCATTATGGTATATAATAATGACCTGAATTTCTTGGGCTCTCGGGGAAGGATTGCTCTAATAAGACTAGTACCACTCTTTCCATGATGGTGATTGTTTGGGGATGAATGATAGGTAAATTAGTATCTGTTATAATGACATGTTCCATCGTTACTAAAAATATATGTGGTAAAGGTATATGAATCTCATTCATCATAGGTGTTAGGATCAATTCCTTGGTATGTGAATACATTATTTATGAATTAAGGTCATGCAATGCCCCTAGCACAAAGTTAACTTAAAAAGTGTCCTTACCGATTTAGTTTCAGGCTAAGTTTAAACTAAGGTCAACTTCAACCAAGCACTCCTCCTAGAATATAAAGAGTTATGGGGCCCAATACCACCAAATTAAAGATCTATGATTCTTCTTTTTAATGCCACCTACTGTTTGTTAATCCGCTTCTAGAGTAAAAAGTTATGATTATTTTACTGAAGACTGTCTGTGCTAAAAAGCTGAGGCCTCCATAGAGAGTTTGGGTCTCTATAGCGGGGTCGCTATAGTTGGAATTTTCCCGCTATAGTGGGACAACAATAGTTTATAAGCTTATTTTTACGGGTTTCAGTCCATAAACTCCAAAATTTCATTTCTACACTCTAGAGAGGAGATTTTCTCATGATTGGGGTGGAAATCCTTCGTTGAGGTAAGATTTTTACTCCCTTTTAACATTGATTAATCCGTTCTTATTCTAAAATAATTATAATGGGGAAGTATGGTAAAATTCTTATGGTTTAGAACCCTAGGTTCATGAAATTATTGAGAAAACCTATGGGTATTAGTATTTTTATCTAGAAGTGATTTTAGATTATAAATTAACTCTTCTTAATATGATATTGTGCTTTCATGAACTTTGATAGTTGGGGATCTTGAGTTTAATAAAGGTGGGACCTTTAACTTTAAAACTCTATTAATAGAGTTGAGTTGCGTTTGATAGAACTAATTTGATGATTAATTGACCCTTGGGTAATTTGTAGATCCTAAGTAAGGGTAGAACTAGTGGGTTTAAATTCCCAAAGTATTTGTTTGAAGAGGAGTTTATCAATTACTCTTATAATTGTTGTTATTAGATTATTTAGCCTATGAAAACGTGAAGAAGAAGGAAGATCATTAGTGGCATAGCTTACTTGTTGCAGAAGCTTGGCGCCCAGGTAGGTTATGGTTTATGAGTAGTAGACTGTGGTTAGAAATTATATTTATAATAGAGATTTGACGGGAGAAATCATGCTTAGGCCTGCGGGCACAGAGTTTGGATGGAAAAATCATGTGATTAATGTAATAAGGACTTAATTATATGTTGATATATTAATGTATGAATCCTTGATGGGTGTTTTATGTTTGTATGACTCCATGGTGGATTGTAATGTGAATTATGTGAATATAGATGATAAAGAGATTGTGTGAGCTTTTGATCTAGTCATTCAGCCTAATTACCATAAAAAAATGAACATGGTATTATGTGTGTTTGGAATACAGGATAATCTTGCATAAGGTTAGTGATGAGAACTGATTATGGTATGAGGAGGCGGTCACATAATTTAAGAGCCTAAGGTAAATTTAGGCTAAGGGTTAGAAGGTACAAAGGTATAAAGGTGTATGACTTTAACTAGATTGTAAGTTGTATAGAGTTGAATGATTGCATAATGGAGTAGGGGCTTGAACCTAGTAATGACTTGAAAGTAAAGGTTGCTAGGTAATAGCGGAATTCCCGATCTTGGTATAAATAAAGGAGGATGAAATTAGTGAATGAATTTATGCGCGTGGAGCTAGAGTTTAGGCTCCATTGGATTGAATGTGCACTCTTGAAATGAATATTTGTAATTGATGACTATGGCTTAATTTGATTACTTGAATGAGCCAGGGGTTAGTCTTCAGACATGCTATGATGGATAAAATAATGAATCATGTCTACTTGTGATTTGGTGTGTTAATGTATGATTATTGTTTATATAAAATGATTAACTCGAGTTGACCAAGTGTCCGGCTGGTTGTCTATTGTTGAAATGAATGCTTAAGGAAAGTAATTGTTAAATGATATCCTAGGGGTTAATCACATATAATGAGGTTATAATAAAAGCTTGTTGGCTTTGCAAGTATGGTTTCTTATTCTCATCGTGGTTGTGATTGTTGTGATATCTGTTGTTATTCTGGGATGTACTGATACTTGGATATATTCATGGGATTAGTTAATGTTATTCATTGGTTGGCTCGGGTACCACGCCTGGTACTATTTTTATTATTCATTAGTTGGATCGGGTACCACGCCTGGTATAATTTTTATGATTCATTAGTTGGCTCAGGTACCACACCTGGTACATTATTTATAATACATTGGTTGGCTCGGATACCACACCTGGTATAATATCTTTGATATATTTAACTCGGGTCCACACCAGATACAATTCCTATAATACATTGGTTGGATCGGGTACCACGCCTGGTATAGTTTCTATGATTCATTGGTTGACCATTCCATTAGTGGATAAGGTTTATGATAACTGTTATTGTTGATGTTTATATTGGTTCCATGAGTGGACCGGTTTATATTATGATTGTTGTTTGGGATCCTTGTGTGGCCTGATTACTTGACATAAATTGGGGATCCTTGAGTGGTCTAGGCTAAGGATATAAAAGAATGGCATATATTCTGTTATTGTCTTGTTACTCCTGGATTTGATATAAAGGTAAGTTATTATTATAGAGTCATAGTTGTTGACCTGGTTAATGATTGATAGTTAGGGTCTTGACTTGGTTTATCATCAATATTGATTACATTTGACTGATTTGTCTGCTGATAGTTGACGAGGATAAGGATGAGAATACTTATAGGTAATATGAGGGATAAAGTATCATAAGTGGATGAAAGTAATGTGGATTAAATTGTTATATAAACTGTCATGCTTTCTTTCTGTGATTTCTATATTGTGTTTACGTGATTTAACTCTGGTCGGCCGGTGATACCTACCAGTACGTGTTGTTAGACTTATACTACTCTTGCTATACCCTTTTGGGTATAGTCTAGTTGTAGGATTCAGTAGATGTTTCATGCATGACACGGTAAAGATCTCAAGCAACTTTTTTTATTTGTTCCTACAGTAGAAGTTGTGTCTTGATTTTGTACTAACTCTTAATAGCTCTTGTACTTGTTTAGACTAGTTCCTAGGGAGGTTTTTCCATTGTATTTTTAAAAGATTTCATTGTACTCAAAACTTTTGTAACTGCTTTTAAATATTAAAGGCAATTCTTATGATTTTTTATTGACTTTCGCATATCGGTTTTGATTGGGTGGTAAGGGTTCTCCTATTTAGGTGATTTAGAGTAGGTATCTGGATGATCCGATAGTTAGTTCTTGACACTTTATCTTGGAGGTCTCATATTCAGTACATAACATGAATACTCTAAATTTCCTCACTTGATTTGTTCTTTCGTGTGTATTCACAAGAGTGTTCCAGATTTGTTTTGTAGTAGTGCAATCAAAGATTCAATTTTATTCATATGGTCCAAGTCCACACACAAGGATGCACTTGGCCTTTGCATTTTTTCTAAGCATCTTGAGTCCTACCTCATCATATTCAATCTTTTCTTTTGGGACATTAAGGTTTTCAATAATCTTCTTTGATGGATACTTTAGTCCATCTATGACCGTGTTTCATAGTTTGTAGTCTTTAGCCGGCAGGAAGTCCTCCATCATGGATTTTGACCATGAATAGTACTACCCATTAAATAGAGGAGGCATGTTGATATGTTGTCCATCACTGTGTCTGAGAGGAGATGCGAAATTCATTCTGATCTCTTTTTAAGTTGTTAAGACTTGTAACAAGATAATTTGCTCTGATACTAATTGATATTTTATGCACTTCTAACTCTTTAATGGACCAGGTCAAACTATTCATTTCTCATGTTAACTTTAGCCAAAATTAAAGTAAGTAAAAATAATAACACAATATTTTTATGTGAAAATCACTCAACTCACAAGTATGAAAAATGACTACCTACACCTATTCCTAATTTCATCCAATCTTCACTAAATCAATGAGCCTCAATGGAATTCAAATTACAACTCTTGCAACCTAGGAACTAACTCTAATCCCTTGCCTCTACAATCTCTAGATTGTAGATATAACAAGATTACAAAATAATTTCCACCTAGGAACTAACTATAATTCCTAAACATTAATAATCAACCAAATTGTCGAACACACTTAAAGTTATCCCCAACTTGAAGTTACACTGTAATAACCCTCCAGGTTATTTTCCTATTTTTCATACTTTTTTCACATTTAGAGCTTTCCTGCAGTGGCTACAGGTCATTTATAACTTACCGAGACTAATGGTTCGATGCCCGAGCTATTCGTTAAATCATTATGGCCATTTCTCTATTTTATAACTAAAACTCAGAAAATCTTTAACTTCGGTCAATTTTCTTGGTAAACATACTCAGAATCAAATTCTGATAGTTTCGTTGGCTCCGGAAAAGAGATTTTGGTCTATTGGGACCTTTAGTTTGGGTATGGGTACTCTCGGTTTGGTTTTGTGTTGTTTTCTGTGTTTTCAAGCCATTTTAGCTTGTGGGGTTGACTTTGGTCAACATTCGGAGAAGACGACCTCGGATGGAAATTTCGTCAATGTTGTTAGCTCTGAAATCTCAACTTTGTGCTAGAGGGACCTTTGGTTTAGGTAGCGAGGCTTCTGGACTTGTTTTTGTCCTTTGGGTTTCATTTTGGAAAAGTTATCCAAAAGTTGGTTTTGGGCGTGGGGCCCACTTTTTATTAAATTTACCTCCTTTGGGATTTTTATTGATTCCATTAAGTCTGGAATGCCATTTTTAGTTAAATACATAGGACCCTGGATGTGTTCCCGAGGGTCCGTCGGAGAAAAGTTTCATGTTGGCATAGCTATTGGTAGCTAGTTGCTGTCATAGAACCGGTAGGCCATTGCCCACACGGGGGCATGGTCGCGTACGCACAGTAGCACCAGCCGACCAATCCTTGTTGGCCATTGCCTAGGCTGTCGTCAGGCTGCATGTGTGGTGGCCAGCCTACGTATGTGCTGGCATGCCGCTGGCTCGGGCCTCCGCCTGGCCTTCGCATGCGCGTGCACTTGGTCATGTGTGCAGGGCCGCATACGCAGCTCCTGGCTGCGTACGCTTAGGCATCGCTGGTAGCCTTTAAGTTGCAATCTCCAACTCCTTCTCTTTCATTTCCAACATTTCCCATGCGTTTCCCCCCATTCATATAGAACTCCAAAGCTCTAAATCAGACTCCAAGACTCTCCAAAGCTTGTGGTAGAAACTCCTTCGTTCCGTGATCATTCTTGTATTCGAATTGGTAAGATTTCGCCTTTAAATTCCTCTCTTCTCTTTTTTAAAATTCCCTTGAACTAGTGGGCTTCGGGGCTGTTTTGGGCCCTAAAATGAGTCTTATTCGTGCCCAAATTTTGGGTATGGGTTCTTTAACCCGTTGCAAATATAATTGTAAATTTTATTTTCTGTTTCATTGTGCGGGCCCCGAGGGTCATTTTTCGACCAGATTTTTGGCCCAATTTTCTGATTGTGATTAGTAAAAAATATTTTATCCTCAAAAGCTTAACTTTTAAAGACGATTGCATTAGTATTTTTTAAGACAATCTCATTTTCGTCACAAAAGTATAATATTTAGTGACAAGAATAATCTTTGTCCCAAAATTATCTACTTATTACCTACAAATTAACTTTATATTTTATGACAATTGTGATTGTCACTAATTATCCCATTTTATAGTGATAAATTTATTTTGTCGGTAGAAAAAATAATTAGTGACGACATGATCATATTCAACCACAAAATTATAAAAAAGCAAAATTGTCACTAATTTATACATTTAGAGACAAAAAAGAATTTGTATGTAAAAAGTAGTTTTTAGTGGCAAAATAATATTTGTTCAACTACGAAATAACATAAAACATTAGAAACAAATGATATTGTCACTGATTAAACTAAACAGTTAGTGACACATCAGTTTCGTCGGCCTTAATAACTTCTTTGGTGACGAAAACATACTATTACCAACAAAATTTTATAATTTCTATGACGAACAAATTCTTCATAAATACTATACATTTGGGGACAAAAAATATTTTCGTAGTTAATACAACTCTATTTAGTGACGAAACACTAAGTTGTCTCTGTATACATTTAGTGACCCATATTTTAGGGACGAATAGTTGACGAATTATTTTTCGTCACGAAAGATTTTTTGTGACGAAATATGAGTTTTAGGTGACAAAATTATTCGTATGTAATAGTCGAAATATGAGTTTTAGGATATCCTAGGGTACGACACGTGGGTAGACTTGGTTGTGCTGGATATGGTTGATTTTGACGTGATCTTAGGCATGGATTGGTTGTCTCCTTATCATGCGATCTTGGATTGCTTCGCCAAGACTGTTACTCTACGGATGCCTGGTATCCCTCCTATCATATGGAAGAGTGCCGATAGACATTATGTGCCATGAATTTACGTCACTTTCGACGCTTAATACTTAGGATTATTGCATGTTCTTTAGCATTTGGTTGGTAGATTTAATGGTTTTTGTTAAGTGCATAGGAGAACAGGTTCCATAGTCAAAGTGCTAAAATTTATACTGAAAAGTGATAGCTACAACAATTACAGGAGATTTGACGATCCATGGTTTGGAACCACATACTCGTCCTGTCAGTCGTGGAAAAAGTTCAGTAGGAGTGCAAAATCATAGGCAAAAAGCACGAGTCAATCTATGAGTCATGGTTCCAAGCCATGACCCATCCTGTTACTCGTAGAATAGGTCAACCTACAGACATGCAAAAAAAAAGAGCAGGAAACATGAGTCACTTCACGAACCATAGTTTCATACCATGATTACGAACCGTCCTGAGGAAATCATGGTTATTTATCAGAGAGGTGAAATAATAGAGTCTAAAACCACGAGTCATTTGATGAACCATAGATTGATTTCATGACTCGTGGTTCCTCCTGTTGTTTCCCATAACAAGAAATGTTGACTCTTCAGGACCACAGTTGACTTCAGCAAACCACAAACCGTCATCTAAAATGATGGGTCATCAACCAATTCATGATTTGCCAATTCCAATTATCCTAGTTTGTTTAGGATAGGATTTGTGATGTCTATAAATACTTTTCCTAGGTTTTATTTTACAGGTTATTCTCTATATTTTGTAAGAAGCATATTCGTAAACACTTGGTATTAATTTGTTCTTGGTTTTGAGAGATTAACACATTCATAGTTCTTGATTCTTGATTCTTCTTCAATTATTCAAGTTTTTGGATTTCTTTACTTCTTCTCATAAGTTTATGATCATGAATGCTTCAACAACTTTTGATTGTTTACTTATGAACATGAGTAGCTAAATATACAACTAGGGTTGTAAGAACCATGATGGATTAACGAAGTAGGCAAAGTGCTTACCAATTCTAGGATGGTGTTTATGCATATATTGTTCTTCCCTTTGCTTTGATTACTTTTTAACGGTGGACAACATTAGAACTCTCCTTACTCTTACTTACCGGACCAAGGAGGTAACGAATGGTAAAAGGGTTGGTTACAATGGATATTTGAGGCCATCAACCCTTATCTAATAGCTTGACCTTGTTTGGGAATAGCTAAACTGGGGTCAAAGATAAGGGTTAGTCAAGCATACACCCGTAGACGAACCTATTTGCTTGGTGAAATTCATCTATCTAGGAGACCAACCATTTAGGTGAACCTAACTTACCGATCTTGCATGCTAAGCACCAGAATAGATTGCTAGTACAATGCCTACAACATTATGAACTCATGGGGAACACAATCCTAGTCCATCATCTCTTAGAATCACAAAAATATTGATACCTGCTGATTACTTGTTACGTAATAATTTACAAACATTAACTATTACTTAACCCCCCCCTCTTAGTGAAATAAGACGGCTAAGAGCGTGAATACACATAGTTGAACGAGATCCTACCATATTCCTTGTGGGATAGACCCTATCATTGGTTAGGTTCTATATTTGAACAATGACTACTTTATGCTTCTTTTGGAGGTGTAATTTGGGCGTATCAAATTTTGGGGCCGTTGACAGGGAATACAGTTTAGGATTAAGAGCAATTGTGTTATTTGACTGTTATTCCTTATTTCATGATTTAATCTTTTGTTGTTTTTGGTTTGTCCCACAGGTTGCACTCTTGTGCATGCCCAACACTAGTCAAGGCAATTCTCTGATTCCATTCGACCCCGAACACTAATGAACTCTGAGAAACATAGTAAATGAGGTGTTTGTCAAGACACCGGAAGAGGCCACAACCCAGTTGTTGGACGAGGAACGACAAAAGCAATAGGAAGAAGAAGATGCTAAAATTGCACATAATGCTCTGGTTACCATAGACTTAGCAAATTGAAATGCTGCAGCTAAGCAAGCAAGGAAAGAAGCTGCTCGTGAAGCCACACTATATGCTCAAGCTGCGAGAGATGATGCAGCTAGACGTAATATACCTCATAATCCGATTGGTCTGAGAGGGAATAAGGGTCTACAGTTTTAGAAGCTCCGACACATCCCTCATTACAATATTGACGATGACGACATCAATGAAACAAGGACAACAAGCCCTATAGTATTGCCACCGTTACTTGATGGTACAAAGTTTGATATTACAAGCACTATGATTCAGTTGTTGAACCTGAATAATTATTTGCTAGCAAGCTCACTGATAATGCGAACTTGAACTTGATGAAAATTGTGGGGATCTGCAAGGCTTACTACCTTCTAGGGGTAGATCAAGATGCTATCAGAGTGCGGATCTTTCCATTCTCTTCGACTGGAGAAGCAACACTTTGGCTTGCAGAACTACCTGATGCTTCAATATTCATATGGCTTGAACTGAGAAGTTACTTTTTGGAGAGGTTCTTTCCCCCATCAAAGATGTTGCAGCTCAAGCAGGAAATCTATTACTTCAAGAAGTTACCCACAGAGGCACTATATGGAACATGGCTTAGATTCAATAAGAAGCTAAAATAGGTACCGAATCACAGGATCCCTTCAGATCATTTAATGGAAATCTTCTACAGAGTACTGAATGTAAACACTAAGGTAGTAGCTGATACAATCACTGGGGGAGCATTCATGGAGAATACTTACGTCAAAGCTTCTAAGATGATAGGATTACTAAGACAAACATGGCCTGACATACGAGAGAGGCTGAAAGTGTAGCAAGAACTTATGCGGTCGGGAAATCCATAGACTATCAAGAATTACAAGAGATTAGGCAGGGTTAAAAACAACTATAGATCTGATTGCGAAACAAATTCTTAATAACGGATTGGAGAAAGTGAATGTTGTAGGTTCACAAGGTAAAGCACCAAGACAGAATGGGCATGACTCTAACGAAGAAGTTAATTATTTGAATGATCAAGTGGTGGGTTTTTAGGCCAATGTCCAAGGAAATCAAGGTCGGAATAGAGATAGAGATAACAACTACAATCGGTCTGGCTATAGAGACAAGAGCAGGGGTAGAGACAGGGATGGTGACTGGCACAATAGGGATGGCTACAAGAATGATAAAAGTGGCCTGTATATCCCTCCCGGTAACCATGAAGGAGGATCTGAGGAGCCTACAATCAAAGAGATATTGGACAAGGTGTTGCAGAAGGTGGATTCGACTGATGGCAACTTAAAGGAGTATGTGTTGACATTGCAGGCATGAATTAGAAAGTAGAGGCACATGCCATCACCATCAAGCAAATTGAGAAACAGATGAACCAGATGTCTGCAACCTTAAACCCATGTTATAAGGGTACCCTTCCTAGCAATACAGTCTAGAATCTAAAAAATAATAGGCATTGCATCGTGGTGACTACTTGAAGCAGGAAATAGACAGTTGATCCTCCTATTCTCATAGTTGTTGATGAGCCGACCAAACATGAAAAAGATGATGCAGAAATTGATGTTGAGAGGAAAAAGGTGGTAATGAAAGTACAATTGAGAAGAAGTCCAAAGACACCAAGGAGAAGAATGACGAGGTTCCACAAGTCTTGAAGCACATACCATTACCTTCTCCACCTTACCCACAAATATTGATTAAGAATGCCGAGGAAGGTAAATATTGCAAGTTCATCTCCATGCTGAAACAACTTTCAGTGAATATTCCTTTAGTTGAAGCATTAAAGCAGATGTCTGGGTATGCAAAGTTCATGAAGGATCTGGTGATGAAGAAGAGAACTGTAAGTTTTGAGCCTACTAATAACTTTCCCCACTGTAGTGCAATAGCTTCCTGTTCTCTAGTGCAAAAAAAGGAAGATCATGAAGCTTTTACTATCACGTGCATGATTGAAGCCTTCTAATTTGAGAAAGGATTGTGTGATCTGGGTTCTAGTATTAATTTGATGCCACTAGTAGTGTTCAAATAATTGGGCTTGGAAGTCCCTAAACTGACTATAATGCGGCTTCTTATGGCATATCGCACGGTGAAAAAGCCAGTGTGGATTCTCTATGATGTACTTGTGAAAGTAGACACTTTCATCTTTCCTACATATTTTATAATCCTTGACTGTGAGGTATATTTTGAGGTTCCCATTATCTTGGGATGCCCATTCCTTGCCACCGGACACGCCTTAGTTGACTTGGAGACTGGGTAGATAAAATTCAAACTTAATGATGAGGTAGTAACTTCCAATGTCTTCCAGTTTATGAAACATCATGATGACATGCGCGTAGTATCAGTTATAGATGTGGTTGATGAGGAGAAGCTAGTAGTGCTTATTAAAGAGAGGCTTGGTATTGAAGCACTTGCAACTGTTATTATGAATTTGACGGAGATGACATTGATGAGTATGATGACATGGTCGAAGCACTTGCAGGTATGAGGTCTTATACTTATGCTCTGAAAAAGCTGGATTTGGACCTGAAGAATCGATAAACCCCTCTGGCTAGACCATCTATTGAGGAGCCTCTAGTATTGGAGCTCAAAGCACTTCCTTTACCACCTCCGATATGTGTTCTTGGGAGCTAATGACACCTTGCTAGTTATTTTTTCTGAAGACTTAGAGGAAGGGCAGGTTAAATCTCTGGTTTCTGTACTGAGAAAGTTCAAGAGGGCCATTGGTTGGTACATTCACTAATATTATTGGGATTCTGCCTGGAATTTGCACAAAATCCAGCTTGAGCCAGATTGTATTCCATGAATTGAGCATCAACATAGGTTGAATCAGCCTATGCAAGAGGTTTTCAAGAAGGAGATCATCAAGTGGTTGGATACATGCATGGTTTACTCTATTGTAGACAACAAGTGGTTGATCCAAGTTCAGTGTGTACCTAAAAAAGGTAGTTCCTAATGCTAAATTTCGATGAGGCCAGTCACAAGTTAGCGTGTATGCATGTACTACAGAAAGTTGAATGCTTGGACCAAGAAAGACCATTTTCTGATGTCGTTCATGGATCAGATGTTAGACCGTCTTACTGGTAGATAATGTTATTATTTTCTTGATGGTTGTTCGGGAGACAATCAGATCTTGATTTCTCCTGAGGACCAAGAGAAGACCACTTTAACCTGTCCATATAGAACGCTTGCTTTCAAGAGAATGCCATTTGGGTTATGCAATGCCCGGTGAAATTTCAGCGATATATGATCGCAATGGGTTCCAACGGATGAGTCGGAAAGGTGATCCTTACAACCTGGTTCTAGTCCATGATTTCTGTGATGCATATACTGCAATCCTAATAAACATGAGCAAAAAAGGGAAGAATCCAAAGATGTATCCAGTATTGGATAGAGTGCAAGTATGAGGGATTCAAGTTGACATCTCAGAGCGCACCATCCAGCACTTTATATATGGCCCGAACTATGTTGCACCAGCAGCTCAGCCAGACCTGGATGCCCATTTGAAGTAGCACAACCATAAGCAAACACCTCTTAGGTGGCTTGCATCAGTTATTACTAATGAAAACCCATCGTGGCTAATAGCCAAGATCTTGAAAATCACAAAGGCACATTGAGTATGGTAGGAAAGTTTTGATGGTTTATGGTATGACACCAATTTGTACCGATATTTTAGATAATACATTGACTCTAGGCCGAGCAATTTTAGTTGTAGCCATTATGTCTCGGAATGACATTATTATTGCCCGTATCATTATGAAGGAACTCAAGGATCTTGCATTGTGGGCATAGACACCCCTCCTATTTCCTTTCCTTGTCACTCAGTTATGCAAAGCAGATGAAGTGCCCAAGATTATGGGGGTTGATAGGACCTTACAGGCTATAGGCTTTCAGGATATTGCTCTGATTTGGGATACGGCTAACACTATGGCAAGGAGTAGAGCCCATTCAGCTGTGTTCAGAAGTACTATTATTTCGGAGCCAAGTAGAGATGTTCCAGATGATGCGTTGGTTGTGTTTGATAAGACTGATGCAACTACTTCCACTCCTTTAGCCTCTGCACCTAGTCCATCTACATCAACTTAGTCTACACCATCCAATGAGCCAGGTCTTTCCGTCGTTTTCACTAGCGAGATTTTAAGCAAGGTAGCTAAAGCGGCATTTCATATGGATGAGCAGATTAAATGCTTCTCAAACTCCATAAAACTATTGATCTGAAAAGAGATAGGTGATGTCATTGCCCCCATTCATAGTTTGATTGAAAGAATAAATAATCGCTTAAAAGGGAAAGAGATTCAGGTGAATGAGCGGTTGCAGAATCTGACTATTCCAAACCTTACTGCTATATTTACTAAGCTTTCAAAAGTTCGAGCTAACATTGATGCCATCCAAAAGAAACGGGTGCTGGTTATCCCACATATTCAAATTTCACTAGTTAAGGCTGAGAAGGATGATTCTTTCATTGATTTACTTGCACATTCCCCTCCTCGTGAACCAACCAGAACTGTTCGTGATGAGGGTAAGAATGACAGTAAGCTTCTTGAAACCAAAAAGATAAAAAAGAGGAAGAGAATGGATAAGAAAATTCACTAAGAGGGTGATAAGGCAGCATTGACACCTGGTGAGGTAGAGAAAAAGCAAAAGAAGAAAGAAGCAGAGGTGCACAAAGAATCCCTAGCCATCCACCATATTCGAGTTGATGCTATTGTTACTGGTGGCTCAGGAAGTGGTGTTGCCGGCACCACATAGGTAATTTCTTCAGACCTTATTGTGGGAGGGACCGTTGATGAAGCTGCTTAGGTAGATGTTGATGTTGAGAGGACTATTGAGACAACCTCTATTGGTGAGAAATAAATGGGCACCGATCCAACGGGCTCGGCTACTACATGATGACCACGCTTAGGCGCCACAAGTATGTCTCTCCTCCCTTATTTTAGATATTTTCTTAGTGCATTGGGGACAATGCACATCTTTTTGGTGGGGTGGGGCAGCTAGTCTCTGTGTTTGAAATGGGTGTCTCTGGTGAAGTCTTAGTAGCCAATATAACCCGTGTTGTGCCGCAATGTTAAAATCAGGCGCTGCTTGAGAGGCAACCCAAGAGGGTACCTTTTTGAGGTATTTGAATCCCTGGAGTTTTCTTGTTGTGTTCTTTCCCCGAGGATATTTATTTCTATTGAACCAATATGTTAAGATAGGTTGTGTGTAGTAATAGAAGAATAGGAGCTTAGCGCAGTATATGGTCTGATTTTACAATTGATTTTGATCGAAAATGGAGACCCCTCTAAATTTTGTGTGACATGATCACCATTTTGATAGAATGACTGCTATGGATCTGTGCTTGACATTATGATTATCGATGTGATGAATAACTCAATCTAGGGTATGAATCTGATAAGTTAGCAATTGGTTGTTTAACTCTGTGCCATGTGCTTGCGAGCTACATTCATACTATTTTTGCATTGTGTGCCAATCTAGAACTTGCTCGGTTAGTCTTGCCTAAGCTGTAGGATAGTTGGTTAGAAAAGGATTATAGGTCTTTTTTAAAATAGTCCACTTAGCCTAAATGACCATCCAGATGAATCTGATATCCCTTGATCCCTAATTTTGAGCCAAAATTAACCCTTTTTTATTGTTAAGCCTATTCACCTTCCCTATTTTCTATGAACCTTTAGTTTGACCCTGGTCCCTCCTTGGACATTGTGCACCTCAACTTAGGCAAATCTCCTAAGTTGAGAGTGGTCATTGTGGAGGTAAATGAGAAGTATAGGGTATGAAAAAAAAGGTTAGGATTAAAAAACAAAAAAATAAATAACGGGTGTAGTGTATGATTATTGAAAAAAAAGAGAAGAAAATATGATGAAAAAGAAAGTAATTTTTAAATAAAAGTCGCACCCGTCACTTGATGAAAAATAAAGAATGAATAAGGGAGGAAAAAGAAAAGAGTTGGTCTAAAAGTGGAAGAAAAATAGCATAGTGTCAAGGAGGGCATACTCACTATTTCCCAAATATACCATAGCCTTCACCTAACCTACATTACAAGTTGAATAAAGTCCTATAGTGATCCTAGTCCAACTGTTTGAAAACTGAGGGATAGAAAATAAGGGGAGGCTTATGGTATTATGCATGCATTGTTTGAACTTCTTTGTGAGTGTGAGTGTTTTGCACCAATCCCAGATATTGAATGGATTAATGTGTGATTGGGACTTCTTTGTGGTGAGGGCACTACAGTAACATCGATTGCTAACTATTAGTGTAAGTGTCACCTGTGAATGCTAGGTTGTCTATTGATAGCTTAATGTCATCCATGGATCCTCTTGTGTTGTCTTGATAAACGATAACTTGTGCACGTGTTTTATACTGAGAAGGAGGGGTGTAGTTGTTGTAAAAAGAATTGTTGGAATCATATGACTGCCGTAGTTCCTAGTTTTCTTTTGCTTAGGCATCATATTAGGATAGTTTCTTTTGTCGCTTGAGGACAAGCAACTATTTTAAGTTGAGTGTGTTGATGTGCCATGGATTTACGTCACTTTTGACGCTTAATACTTAGGATTATTACATGTTTTTTAACATTTGGTTGGTAGATTTAATGGTTTTTGTTAAGTGTGCAGGAGAACAGGTTCCATAGCCAAAGTGTTGAAATTTATTCTTAAAAGTGATAACTACATGGATTATGGGAGGTTTGATGATCCGTGGTTCAAAACCACAGACCCATCCTATCAGTTGTGGAAATTTTTTAGGAGTAGTGCCAAAATAATACACAAAAAGAATGATCCAGTATATGAGTCATGGTTTCAAACCACGACCCATCCTATTACTCGTAGAACAGGTGAACCTGCAGACATGCAAAAAGAAGAGCAGGAAACACGAGTCAATTCATGAATCATAGTTTCAGACCACGAATCATTTTGTGGAAATCATGGTAATTTATCATAGAGGTGAAATAATAGTTTCTAAAACCATGAGTAATTCGATGAAATGTAGATTAATTTCATGACTCGTGGTTCCTCCTGTGGTTTCCCATAACAGGCAATGTTGACTCTTTAGGACCACAGTTGACTTCAACAAACCACGAACCGTTATTTGAAATAACGGGTCATCACCCATGTTATCCTAGTTTGTTTAGGATAGGATTTGTGATGTCTATAAATACTTTTCCTAAGTTTTCTTTTACAGTTTATGCTCTATTTTGTAGGAAACATTTTCGTAAATACTTGGTATTAATTTGTTCTTGGTTTTGAGAGATTAACACATTCATAGTTCTTGATTCTTGATTCTTCTTCAAAATTATTTAAGTTTTCGGATTTCTTTACTTCTTCTCGTAAGTTTATGATCATGAATGCTTCAACAACTTCTGATTGTTTACTTATGAACATGAGTAGCTAAATCCACAACTAGATTTGTTGGAACCATGACGGATTAACAAAGTAGGCAAAGTACTTAACAATTCTAGGATGATGTTTATGCATGTATTGTTCTTCCCTTTGCTTTGATTGTTTTTTAATAGTGGCCAACGTTAGAACTCGCCTTATTCTTACTTTCTGGTCCAAGGAGGTAATAAATAGGAAAAGGGTTGGTTACAATAGAGATTTGACGCTATCAACCTTTATCTAATAGCTTGACCTTATTCAGGAATAGCTAATCTTGGGTCAGGGTTAAGGTTTAGTAAAGCATACACCGGTAGATGGACCAAGTTGCATGATGAAACTCATCTATCTAGGGGACCAACTATTTAGGTGAACCTAACTTACCGATCTTGCATGCTAAGCACCAGAATAGATTGCTAGTACAACGCCTACAGTGTTATGAACTTATGGGGAACACAATCCTAGTTATCATCTCTCTGAATCACAATAATATTGATACATGCTGATGACTTGTTCCTTAATAATTTACAAACATTAACTATTACTTAAACCCCCCCCCCCTTTAGGGAAATAAGATGGCTAAGAGTAAGAATACACACAGTTGAATGAGATCCTACCATATTTCCTGTGGGATCGACCCTAACCTTGGTTAGGTTCTATATTTGAACAACGACAACTTTATGCTTCTCTTGGAGATGAAATTTGGGCATATCAAGCCACATGCCGATGGGAGTTATATCTTTCTTGAGCACCCAACAGTTGGTTGGGAAGGGGTGCTTAGCCTATCTTACCTACGTCTGTGATACTAGTGCCACCACACCTTTTATTGAGTCAGTTCCTATGGTTTGTGAGTATTCAGATGTGTTTCCTTCTGATCTTTCGGGTCTTCCTCCTGATTGTGACATTGATTATGGTATTGATGTAGAGACGGACACTCGACCCATTTCTATTCTGCCATATCAGATGGCACCAGATGAGTTGAGGGAGCTTAAGGATCAGTTCCAGGATCTGTTGAGTAGAGGGTTCATTAGGCCTAGTGTATCTCCGTGGGGTGCTCTGGTTGTATTTGTGAAGAAAAAAGATGGGTCCATTTGTATGTGTATCAACTATAGACAGTTGAAAAAGGTGAAAGTGAAGAATAGATATTCGCTGTGATGTATTGATGATTTGTTTGACTAGCTAAATGGGCAGCGATGTTCTCTAAGACTGACTTGAGGTCCGGCTATCACCAGTTGAGTATCAGGGCTGCAGATATCACAAAGACTATATTTAAGACTCAACACAACCATTATGAGTTCCTAGTTATATATTTTGGGTTGACTAATGCCCCAACAACATTTATGGAGTTGATGAATTATGTGTTCAGTGCCTACTTGGACTCATTTGTGATTGTCTTCATCGATGACATTCTGATAAATTCGAGGAGAAGAGAGGAGCATGAACAGTATCTTAGAGTTGTACTTCAGACCTTGCGAGACCATCAGTTATATGCCAAATTCACTAAGTGTGAGTTTTGGCTTGAGTTTCTGGCATTCCTAGGGCATGTGGTGTCCAAGGATGGGATTATAGTAGATCCGATAAAGATTATGGTAGTTCGTGATTGGGCTAGGCCTACTTCTCCTACCGAGGTTTGCAGTTTTGTCAGGTTGAAAGGTTACTACAGATGGTTTTGTGAAGGGGTTTTCTTTTATAGAAGCTTCATTGACTAGATTGACTCAGAAGAATGTTCCCTTCCAGTGGTCAGATGAGTGTGAGGTGAGCTTTTTGAAGCTCAAGGCCTTGTTGACTTCAACTCTGATTCTTACTTTTTTGATCGAGGTCCAGGGGTTTACCATGTATTATGATACTTCAGGTATTGGTTTGGGTTATGTGTTGATGCAACAGGGCCGAGTTATTGCTTATGCTTCTAGAAAGTTGAAGGTTCACGAGAAGAACTACCCCACACATGACTTGGAGTTATCAACGATAGTCTTTGTGTTGAAGATTTGGAGGCATTATATTTATGGTGTGCATTGTGATATCTTCACTGACCATCGTAGTCTTCAGTACATTTTCAGCCAGAATGATCTAAATTTGAGGCAGTGTAAGTGGTTCAAAAAGAGAATTGATGAAAGTTTGTCCAATGGCAGCTCTTGACCGGTATTAGATAGCTGCCAGTTAGAGTTAATGAAGGGCTATGACATCTCCATCCTTTATCATCTGGGCAAGGGAAATGTGGTAGCGGATGCCTTGAGCCGGAAGGCAGTGAGTATGGGTAGCTTGGCTTTCTTAGAGACAGAAGAGCAATCTTTAGCTTGGGACATCCAGTCCTTGGCTAACAGGTTAGTTAGACTTGATATTTCTGAGCCAGGCCATATTCTTACTTGTGTTGAGGCTAGATCTTCCTTGTTGGAGCATATTTGGGCACAATAGCTTGATGATGTGAGTTGAGGATCATTCATGATAAGGTGTTGAGTAGTGAGGCTAGAAAGGTGACCTTAGATTCAGAGGGTGTTTTGAGAATTGAGGGTCGTATATGCGTTCCTAAAGTTGGTGACTTGGTTAGATTGATCTTGGAGGAAACTCATTGTTCTAGATATTTCATTCATCTTGGGTCAGCGTAGATGTATCGTGACTTGAGGCATCACTACTGGTGGTGTGGGATGAAGAGGGATCTTTCAGTTTTTGTGTCTAGGTGCTTGAACTGTCAGCAGGTGAATTTTGAGTACTAGAGGCCAGATGGTTTGACTCAGAGGCTACCCATTTTAGAGTGGAAATGGGAGCAAATGGCCATGGACTTTGTAGTCGGTTTGCCACGTACCTTGTGGAGATTTGATGCTATTTGGGTAATTATGGATAGGTTGAGAAAGTCTGCTCACTTTTTGCTGGTTCAAACTTCTTACAGTTCCGAGAGGTTGGCTTAGATCTACATTCGTGAGGTTGCCCATTTGCATGGTGTACTAGTTTCCATCATTTCTGACCATGGTACTCAGTTCACTTTGCATTTTTTGAGGTCTATTTAGAGAGAGTTGTGTACCAGAGTTGAGCTTAGCACCACTTTTCATCCGCATACTGATGGTCAATCAGAGAATACTATTTAGGTTTGGAGGATATATTGTGAGCCTGTGTTATTAATTTTGGGGTTCAGTGGAACCAATGCTTAGCTTCAGAGTTTGCATATAATAATAGTTACCATTCCAGCATTCAAATGGGTTCATTCGAGGCTTTGTATAGTAGGCCAGGTAGATCTCTGGTGGGTTGGTTTGATGCTTTCAAGGTTAGGCCGTGGGGTACCGACTTGCTTCGTGATTTAATGGATAGAGTTTGAGTCATTTAGGAGAGACTTTGTACTGCCCAGAGTAGGCAGAAGAGTTATGCTGACTTGAGAGTTTGAGATTTATAGTTCATGGTTGATGACAGTGTGTTCCTTTAGGTGTCACCCATGAAGGGCGTGATGAGGTTCGAGAGGAAGGGTAAGCTCAGTCTTGGGTTTATTGGGCCATTTAAGATCCTTTTCCTATTGGGGAGGTTGCTTATGAGTTGGCCTTTCCTCCTGCTCTTTCCAGTGTTCACTCGGTCTTTCATGTCTCTATAATGCATTGATATATTCCGGATGAGTCTCACGTGCTTTAGTGTGATTTGGTTCAGTTGGATGAGTCTTTAGCTTTTGACGAGGAGCCTATTGCTATTTTGGACAAGCAGGTAAGGAAGTTGAGGTCCAAGAAGATTTCATATGTTAAGGTCAGTGGCGGAATCATCCAATTGAGAAGGCTACTTGGGAGATTGAGACCGACATGCGGACGCGCTATCATCGCCTTTTGGAGTCTTCAGGTACTATCCTTTCTCTAACTTTCAAGGATGAAAGTCCTTTTAGTAGTGGATGTTGTAATGACTCTTCAGGTCATTTTCTGTTTTTGATGCTTTTTCCGCGTTTCAAGCTTCCCCTTAGCAGCTATAGGTCATTTATGACTTATCGTGGCCGATGGTTCAATACTCGGACTGTTCGTTAGGTTGTTATGGCCATTTCCTTGTTTTAGAACTTGAACTTAGAAAATCTTTGACTTTGATCAATTTTCTTGGTAAAAATGCTCAGTATTGAATTTCGACAGATCCGTTAGCTCCAGAGCGGGGATTTTGGTCTAGTGGGACCCTTGGTCTGGGTTTGGGTGCTTTCAGTTTGGTATTGTATTATTTTCTATGCTTTCTTGCCAGTTTGGCTTGTGGGGTTGACTTTGGTCAACATTCAGAGAAGACGGTCTTGGATGCAAATTTTGTCAGTGCTATTAGCTCTGGAATGTCGACTTTGGGCTAGAGGGACCTTTGGTTCAGTTCCCGAGTCTTTCAGACTTGTTTTTGGCCTTTGGGTTTTATTTTGGTAAAGGTTGGCCAATAGTTAGTTTTGGCCGTGGGGGCCACTTTTCAATAAATCGACCTCTATTGGGATTTTCATTGATTCTGTTGAGTCCATAATGCCATTTTTAGTTGAATAGCTCAGCTCATTTCTTTTCACGGGACCTCAGATGCATTCTCGGGGGTCCATCAGTTTCAAAGTTTGCTAAAAGTTTTGAATTGCAGCAGCTAGTTGCTGGAATGGCGCCAAGGTGGGCTCCTAGCCACACCTGCGCTGGCGCTCCTGCGCTGGCCTGAGCGCGCCTACGTTGCCTGGGCCAATGTGGCTTGACCGCTTCTATGGCGCCAGGGCGCTGTGGCGTGCCTGTGCCTGCATGTGCATGGGTGCTCCTGCGCCTACAACTCTTCTCCAAAACACTCCAACTCATTTTTCCTCACTTAAAATTAGCTTCAAACCTCTATATATCTCCTGGTTCATCCCCTAGCTTGGTGGTGTTTATAATTCCAGTCCGTGGTCCATTTGTGCACGTTAAATTGGTAAGTTTCCACCTACCAAATCCTTAATTCTCTATTTTTGTTTCCCTTGAACTAGTGGGACTTCAGGGTTGTTTTGATCCCCGAAAATGAGTCCCGTTCGCGCTCAAATTTTGAGCATGGGTTCCTTGACCCGTTGCCGATGAAATTGTGAATTTTGTTTTCTATTTCATTGCGCGGGCCTCGAGGGTCATTTTTGGACCTAAATTTTGGCCTGAATTTCTATATAGCGATATGGGTGTCATTCTTCTCGTCTTGACACCTTAATTATCTTCTTGATAGTGTGGCAACTTTCTGAGGCTGTTTGAAAGGGGAAGGCACACGAGTGATATTGTTTCGTGTTTGCAGTTCAGCCCTGAGGTAGGTTACAGTTTACTTTTCTAGACTGAGTTAGTTAGATTTTATATGATATACGTTACTGGAACGTTAGGTTGGACTATGGATATAAATAGGCTTGAATCTTGTAACTTGTAATAAACTTCCCTTTTCAGATCATAGATTAGGATTATTCCTGTTATCCTTAATCTAGGAGCTCGTAGTATTGTTATGGCTTGTATAGAATCCTTAGTATGCTTTAAAGAGGTTTTAGAGGTAGAGTAGAAGCTTGTAGTTATCTTTGTAGTTATGTTCCATTATTTTTACCTTATTATCGTTTTTATATGTAACTGTGGGCTCGAGGCCATATCTTGGACTTGGACGAGCTTCCAAGTCAGTTCTCTTGATTGGAGAGTGTTTTTCCCTGTTTTTCCTTGTTATGTGCTACATATTATGAACGTGGAAGTTTACATGCTCATACTGCATTCTCATGCCTATCGGTACAAAAAGGAATGATTTTCGAGGTTTTGGTTGCATACTTGAGATTTACTATAGTTATTATGTTTTTTTTGATTTTGAAGGAATTATCTTGGATTTTACTACTGGTTTTGGAAAGGAAAGAAAAAATACTACTTTATGCCAGTCCGATGGGTGTTCCCGGACCCTCTTTCTCCCTTTTCACTTATATATATATATATATTTATAGTCCGATGCGATATTCTAAACCCCCAATGCGTTATTCCAGGTTTTTACTTCCCATTTACATCCATACATTTATATGCATAGTCTGATGCGGTATTCCGGGCGCCCGATGTGGTATTTTTAGTTTATACTATTATGTACTCATACACCACATCATCTCCTATTTCATCGCAAATTGGCTTGGTGTTTTTGGTTTATTGGTGGATCGGGATTGTTTTGTTATTACTTCCTCCTTGTTGGTTCGATTGGTTCTTTTTTCAACTTTATAACTAGATTTAGGTCGATCCCTGTATTTAGCTTACTTTTCTGTAGTTTTTATTATATATTATCTTTTTGCGCTCGGTCGGCCTATGATGCTTACAGGGTACCCGTTGTTTTGATACTCATACTACACTCTGCATTTTTTTCTATTGCAGCACCTAGTACAAACCACCCCCGTTGATCCTCCCATCATTCGAGGCCTATTGCAGTTCGGATCGCGGTGAGCTCCCAGCGTCTTGGAGATTTTACATGCTTTCTATCTATCATTTCTGTCTATATTTTGTATTTTGAATAGACAAAGTCTGTTGTATAGCTACTCTGTACTTTAGACTCTCTTGTACCGGCGACACCAGGTCCGGGTTGTTTCTTATGTATGTTTTGTCTTCTTGTACACTTTAGGGCCATTTTTATATATTTAGTACAGTTGGTATGTATATATGTTATTGGCCCTATCTCCCTTACATATATATATATATATATATATATATATATATATATATTTTCCGCTTTCTTTATATAAACTACTTTATTTATCTTCCGCTTGGTGTGGGTTGACTTTCCTGCTAGAAGGTTATGTAGGCGCCATCATGGACAGGATTCGAGTCGTGATAGTAATTTGTTGGCAAATTCTAACAGAAGGATGAAAGTTGTCAAGTTTTTATATTTGTAGAATGCTTTTTGTCCATTAAGATAGATTAAGAATGTAGTTTGAGTTTAGGATATAGTTGAGGGATTATTTTGACCAAAAACTCTTAAAATATGTATTTGTTGTAAATATAATTATTGTGGATTCCCATAACTCGTAGGTATAATTTTTACCTTTATGATAGTAATGCTCACACCTTTACTATCTCCTTATTCATCTCTCAAAACCCCATAAACTTCTCCACATTCTCAAGGGTTAATATCATTTTAATGACATGATTAAGACTACCTTTGATATCCCTCAATGTAACCTTATAAATAGAGGTCTTGAGAATTATGTTATACACACTTGAAGACTTGGAAAATACTTGTAAGAAATAATAAAATTTCTCATCTCTTGTCTCTGTATTCTATTGCTTTTATCTTTTAATTATATTGTGCTAACTCTTTTAGGTTGATTTTATAACATGTTTATCAGCACAATTGTTCTACCCTTAAGAATTGTGGTATTCATGTGGCATATGTTCTATGTTGGCTGCTTTCTATCGATTTTTTTTCCCCTGAAAAAGGTATGAGTTTGCCCTTACCATATGTTAATACTAAAGAAAGAATAAATTTGGCATGCTTACTTTTCATTTTCATGTTGAAATTTGATATTTTTAAAAAATAAGTAATCGTTTGTACCAAGTCAAAATATTATGACGCCTCCACAACTTGATGTTTTTTTGAAGTATTTTTGTTTCTTTAAATTATTTTTTGGTATTTTCATCTAATTACTATTTACTTATGGTGTTTATCTCATGTAGGCTTATTGGGTTTTAAATTATAGGAGAAATTTGGGAAAATTGTATATCTCATTAAATATTACCTCCTAAACAATTTAAGATTATACAAATTTAAACACTATAATAGGCTTATATTTTTTTCACGATTCGAAATGGGTCATGATGGCATCTACTGCAACCCTCCAGTAGGTAAGCCAAACCCAAACAATATACAGGAGTAGTAAAGAAGCTAAAAATGAGAAGAACAAATGATTGTGTATAGATACATACATAACATGTACAAAATAAACAGACATGGGACCTACAGAAACTAAAGAAGGACCAAATATACAAGCTAACCAACCCTAGACCTGGTGTCACCGGTACAAAAGCTGCTAAGGTACAAGAGTAGAACTATACAATATGATACACAACTATCTGGTAAATACAAAATATTGACAGTAAGTACAGAAAGGACAAGGGTAAGTCTCCGTACGTCGAGAGCTCACCATAAATCCGATCAATAAAAGACCTAGAATGAGTAAAATCAGCGAGGGTGACTCATAAGGGGCTGTGCATCAGAAAAAGATGTAGAAGTATAGTATGAGTATAAAAATACGGGTACTCAATAGGCATCATAGGTTGACCGAGCCTAGGAGTACAAATATATAATATAAATAACAGAAAAAGGAAACCACACACTGAATGCTAACCTAGCAGTCTAAAACACATCAGGGATAAAAACGAAATAGTAACAATAATACACACACAATATATATATATATATATGTATATATATATATGTACAGTACAGTTCGAGATGATGTAATGCCATATGTGGCCTATGCATAAAAGGAAAACTCAAAAATATTCCTCGGGCCACCGGAGCTCATCAACAAATGTAGAAGTAGAACCCGAAACATATACCTCAGGCAGCTTAGAATCATTCTTCTGGCTCAAATACTGAAAAAGATACCATAAGCTTCCCTCGACTCAAATTTCAAAGGTGGTGCAGTCTTTTCAAATCAGAAATCAATGATGAAATG
This sequence comes from Jaltomata sinuosa, assembly GCA_003996215.1. NCBI lineage: Eukaryota > Viridiplantae > Streptophyta > Magnoliopsida > Solanales > Solanaceae > Jaltomata > Jaltomata sinuosa. Next base: position 33,896 of record QJPP01004864.1, read on the forward strand.
ATACAAATTCTTCTGTAACCCAAAATCCACTGTAAGATGGTACTATTTCCACTTTAAAGACTAAAAACCAGGAATAAGGGTGGTACAATCCCCTTTTAAAAGTCGAAAAATTAGTATTTTCCCTCCAAATTGTACCATAATCCATGTATATGTGTATATGAATTTATGCATGCCAAATCATATATATGTATATATATAGGTGTACACAAAATAGGGTCAAACCACCCTCTATAGCAAATCATGCTAACCTAGGGTCCAACCAATGCAAATCCTCGGCCTCAGGCCACAATATCATAGCATAAGGATAATACGAAAGGAATACAATGCAAAAGTAAACTAGTCGATAAAATCCCACTCCACCATGAAATCCTACGCCAAATATGAACTAAGGATCCTTGGTCTAAGACTAGTACTTGATACATTCAAATTATACCCTTTTTATAAGTGTAAATGATCGCTGTCAAATATAATAAGCCAACAATTAGGGTGGGGTCAAATCCCACAAGGAATAGGGTAAGAAATATAATACTCTAAGTCCTTAAAGTTACTTTACGTCATACCATTTCTTATTCCTTAACGATTTTGTAAAAGATTGTTTTATAACTAAAATATGTAGCAAGTAAATGATTGAAATATCAAGATTTGAAATGAACTGGGATTGTTTCACCATGTAATAGGCTAAGTCTAGGGGATAACTACCTTTATAGTCTCTCCTAGTTTGATACAAATGGGCAATGGACAATTAGTTACCAATCCTTATCTTTCGATGTGGGAATGGTCTTTTCTTCACTTATTTTCCCAAATACAATGAAGTGTAATCGCAACCTGATCATAATTTTCCAAGTAAAACCAAAAGATTCCTACGTAGTTGTTTTGATCCTTTTCGGGCAAGGACGGAAAAACATGGCTTTGTTTGTTGAAAAGTTCGTTCAAAAATCTAATTAAAGTTTCTGAAAAATTTTCAATTAAAAGCAAGAGTCGTCACTTAATTTTTATAAAGTAAAAACCAAGAAAAACTTATAAGAACTTTTAAAATCCCAAAACAGATAAAAACTTTAAAAATTAAGAGATTAAGGTTAAGGGTTCAGGTTAACACTCTTGGAAGGGTGTTAAGGCACCAAGAGTATCTGCTAACTTGCGGTTGCCCGGGCTTGTTTGAAAAATTAACTCATTTTGACTAACTAAAAAAAGTTATTTGTATTTTGATTAAAAAACATCTTGTTTTAACTTAAGAGAAACATGGAAGATATAACTTGATTGAGAAATTTTTTGAGAAGAGAAACACATGAAAAATTCATTTCAAGGTAAGAAAACTGCATACTTAATAAGTGACATATCTCTACTGTTTTTCATGAAAGATATTAAAGAATTTAAAGAAAAATTAATCCAGAAATGTGAAATCTTTTGGGAATCATCCAACTAAATTAATGTTAGTCCAAATTATACAAATATAATCCTAACTAATCAAAGAGTTAAGAGAAAGGATAGCGGATTAAGCCTTGGGCTCAATAAAAACTCTGTCCTAATCTAATTTGTGGGCCCTCTTTAGGCCCACCGCCGTTCGTTTTTGGACTTTGGTCCAACTTCTGTCAATCTTGCCTTCTGAATTTTATTATTACTGTTGTTCTTTCTTTGGGCTTGGCTCATTTATTTAATCTCATTCCTTTTGGACTGTTGCTGCTGCATCTATGGGTTCTGATCCATTTTCACTTTCTTAAACCTGTAACTTCAGTCCAGCGGGCCGACTCGATAGGTTGTTGGGCTCTTATGAACCCAAATCGGAATGCAAAGGGTGAAAAGCAGAGTCCAAATATGGACTCGTTGGAATCACATAGAAAGAAAAGAAAGAAAATGAATCAGTAAATATACTATGAATATGAAAATTATCAAGAAAGAGCTTAAGGGATAGAATAGCATGTATTTAGCATCTAAAAGAGCAGCCCTAACTCAAAATAAACATATAGAGGAAAGGGGAAGGGGTGAAAATCAATATCCAGTCGAGTGATGACAACAAATAAAGATTAACTCATACAATCAGTGAACCTCATTAGATCTAATTTAGAACAGACCCAACACTTAGTTGAAAAGAAGAGAGAAAGGATTTTTTTAAGAACATATTTTGTCTACTTTCAGTCAATATGTAACAGCTGCAGATATATGAATATTTTTGATTCAACCATGCTTCACAATCCCATCTAAATTTTCTACCAGGCAATCAAACACAACTAACTCAACACGAACTAAATTAAGTCCCCAAAGTACATGATTCAAAATAGATACAACATGCTACCACATGGACTCGAATCAGTCTCAAACGCAAGCATATTCATATTACTAGACTCAATATTAAAGAATTCCCAAACTCAATGAAGAGTTATGCAAGTTCAGAGACAAAGAGAATTTAAAACATATTCATGCTTCATCAAATCCAACCATGAAAAAGAGAAAACATTCATAGGCAGTAGTGAGTCGATAGCTAAGGGAACAAGTCATATTCAAAACACGAGCATATCAATAACCAAAGAAAGATACATGTTTCTCAACTTTGAACTTGATCAAACACAGATAAGAGAATAGGGTATCGAACATGGTATCTTAGACTAAATATTGGGTCTGTTAATAAGGCAACATGTACAAATTAACAAACCTATTTGGATTCAAGTAAAAGTGGAGAAATCATCACTTTAGGGCATGCTTCAAATAAGGTACATCATTTGTTTTTGGCAAAATCTCATGATAGACACTAGCATCTCATAGATTTTGAGGAGAAGCAAACTTTACCAATAAAAATCAACAGGTCATAAGAGGGGGAAAAGGGAAAAAGGAGTAGAGAAAAACTAAATTAAACTCTACTCTACGATCCGAGGCAAACACAGAGCTTAAATGGATACATGAACGTCAAAATACCATTAATCTATCAAATTCATTCAAGACTCGACAAAACTAAAAGAACTCAGACATTTAACAAGACAGACTGCTCCGAACAATAGAGAATAACCAGATTGTAACAACAACATTTCAATCATACCAAGAGAGATAGAGCAGAGATGGTTAACAACAAGTAAATCAAGATGAGATTTTACGAATACCGACTTGAAAGCAGCTTATGAACCTAGCATTTTGACAATAACAAAATAGTTTTAGACTCTATATAGGTAGTGTAAAAACAACATACTAACTCTTACAAAGAATCAAAATCAGCTTTTCAGAGAGAAAGAGAAAGTGAAGACAAAAATACAATAACTCCAAATATCAGGTTTCAATCATTGGCGCATAATTTCTTGATATTAAATCCAATAAACACAGCCTAAAACCAACATACGTGTTTCTAAATGGTAGATAAGCACAAAAGGAAACAGGAAAAAAAAACAGAAAGGAGAGATGGGGTTTTTTAGCTTCCTTAGGGCAGTGAACTAGAACTACGACCTTCTCGGAGAATTTCACCACCGCCGGAATCAACGATAACCTCGCCGGAGTTTGCTTTTAGTATTACTTATTTCTAAATTTGTTTCGGTTACGTAGGGTTAGAGAAATCGATTCTCCACAACCCTCAATATTTCCCCAAAATTAGCTCCTTCCTTAGCAGCTAGGGGGAGGGGTATTTATAGGGATTTTCTGGTGAAAATGGAGGGGGGGGGGGAACAAAGGGTTTTTCTGGGAATTTGAGCTGAGGAATTTGAAATTCCTTTGTTGGATAAGCTCGGCCAGCAATGGCTTTGTACGAATTTGTACAAATCCCCACTGAAAAAGTGGAGAAATTGCCACCTAGGGCAATTTTGAGAAGCTTTGCGACCTGGAAAATGTGGATTTGACGGAGGGGAATATCGTTTGGGAATTTTAACAGAGGTAACGAAGATTTGAGCTTTGGTTGTTAGGGTTTTTAAGGAAGGAAAGTACTGGGTGTGTTTGTCATCTGTGAAAGATGATGAAAGAGAGAGAGGAGAGAACAAAGTGGTCGTTTGGTTTATGTGCTGAGAGATGAGTGAAATAGAGAATAAGCGACAGGTGAGGTTTGGGCCGGAGCGGGTCATTTGGGATTGGGCTGAGGCGGATGGGGATGGGCCAGGCGGGTTTGGCCTAATATATGGCTGAAACAAAAGGTGTTATAAGGGTGGTTTAATACTTGGCCACATTTGCAAAATGTGGTCATTCTGAGTTAAAAATATAGCCAAATTTAAGAGCAATTAGGAGGAATTCGGCTAGTATTTAAATAGCTTTAAAGAGATAGGGTAGAATTAAAATAAATGTGAATTAATTACAATTAACTCTAGAGCTTAATTAACTTAAAACAATTCAAAATAACTATCATATTTAACACGTGATTACCTCTTTTACAATTATGAAATTAATTTATTCAATTAATCTCTCATTTTGAATTAATTTGAAGGAAAATCAAGCGTTTACTCTCTTAAAAGGATTTTCTTATGAAATTAAACTTTAAAATAGTTTTTCGAGTTAACTCATATAAAGTCCACATAATTAAATATGAAAAATATAAATTGTTACTCAGAAACTATGATAAAGCCAATTTGAAAATACTTTATCCCTTTTTTATAAAATAATTATTTCAAAATTGTTTAAAATTCGAAAAGGCTCAAGATTAATTCGTAATGTGGAGGGTAAAAATTAGGTGTCAACAGCTTCCCCTCCCTTTGGGTAGGGTGAGTGTAATGAACCCTGGGCAAAGGAAATTGACATTTCCAATTTTATCCGACCACAGGTCCATCTTCAGGAAGTGGTTGGTTTTAGCACGAATTTCAAAAAATCGTGGATGAACTCTGGTATTGAGTTTCCTACATATCCCAAGTTACATGGGAATTCAGGTCACTTGTAGTTCAAGATGCTTGATTTTATGCACGATTTTTGAAGAATTCCAAACTTTCCCGATTTTAGAGTACAGAGAGATCGAAAAGCTGGGGAGTAGGAGGATTGGGGGGAGTTTAGGAATGCAACCGAGTTTTCATCATAGAGCCCGCCTACATATCCCAGGACTCAGGGAATCAGTCTTCCTGTAGTTCAACTCGATCGGTGGAAAAGGTAATCTTTATGTTATGATGACCTTTGGCTCGGGATGAGTGACGAATAAGTTGAGCTATAGAAAAGAGGCTTGTAACCTTTCAACTATGAATGTGGTTCACTTCACAACCATAAGTATGATTTTACCTGGACATAATTACCAAAGCTCGAGGTGTATTGCCACTCAGATTTGAAAGGAAAGAATATTGCTTCCAACGCGGGTTCGGAAAATACCCTGGATGCGAAACTAAGACCCAAATATAGGAGATACCCACATGCCTTTTGACAGTGGTGTGGTTTGATGGCGGTGGTAAGTCGTTCCTCAGCTCACATCCAAAAAGTTTGATACACCTCTTCGGACTATATCCCAGTCCGCTGCTAAGAAAAAGTTCCACGTTGTGATGCGTCCTTTTTGATGTAGTCCGCACCTGTAATTTTGCTTTGAGAATTTCATGCTTCTCGGATTCTCTCGACAACATCTCAAAACAAAATTATTAGTGGTAAAGTAATTTCATTTGGAGAGATAGTTTCTTTGTCATACCTCACCCTTGGATTATGTTCAAATCCTATGTGAAGACATCTTTTGACGTATTTCATACCTGTTGCTATGGTTTTGAGATTTTCATCCTCTTGGATGTTCTCGGCAATATTTGAAACAAAATTGTTAGTAGTAAAGTAGCTCAATAAGGAGAGATAGCTTCGTACCTCATTTTTTCCTTATCTGTTGTTTCTTGAGGAAGATGACGTCCTTTCCTGTCTCTGTCTTAGGAAATAGAAACTTCCATGGCAATCAAACATGATAGCCTTCTTGGCTATCAGATAGGATTGCTTTGTGTGGCAACTTTTGAGTATGACAAACTTTGTAGTCATTTGTGTGACGGTCGTCATAACCGCTTGTAGTCGACTTGGTAGTGTTGTACCTAGTGCACATTCCCGTTGATGTGACTTGAACACTTCATGTATTCCCGTTGTTGCATCTTATACGTGTTAGATTTGTGCATTTCCATTGTTGCGACTTAAACACTTTGCGCATTCCCGTTGCTGCGACTTATAAGTGTTGATAATCTGACTGTAATGAGGTGGTTGAATATTGTGATCTTTGATTATGATGACTTTTGTAGTAGTTGCGATGGTGACGGTCCTTTTGACCATTTGCGGCATTCTGTTGAATGTGATAGCCTTCTTGGCTATTGGTAGCGGTCTTTTGCATATGCCTTTGGGGTAAATCTTGCGCATTATCCATATCGATGCGACTAACAGATATTCCCTGCATTGTCAGGCTTTGGGTAATCTAGCACATCATCCGACTTTGGATAGAGGCGGCTTACAAACGCCTTTAATTTGCCAGCTTTCGAGTAATCTTGCACATTATCCGCCTTTGGATAGAGGCAACTTACAAATGTCCTTCGAATTGCCAATTTTTAGGCAATCATGCACTTTTATCCTGTCTTGGATGTAATGCGACTTACAGATTTCCTTTGAATTACTAGCCTTTGGGTAATCCTGCACAATATCAATGTAGATATGTCGCAGCTTATAGTTAACCCTTGGACCATCCATTTTTGGTAGTCTTGCACTTTATCCAATTTTGGATATTGTTGCGACTTACGCGTTACATTTGAACTGTCAATCTTCAGGTGATCTTGCGTACTATCCAGTTCCAGATATCATTGCGTCTTACAGACAGCTCTTAGTTATGTCAAGTTTTGGAAAATCTTGCACACTATCCGGTTTTGGATATCGTTGTGACTTATAGACAACTTTTGACCTTCGAATGTTAGAAAATCTGATTCATTGTCCAATTTAGGCATAGACGACCTACAGATATCCCTCAGATAATATGCTTCAAACCTTGACGACAGGTGGTATATAACAACAGCTTCTGGCGATTGATGCTTTCGAATAAAGGTGCATAAAATATCCTTGACGTCAGACTCCTCTGCCTTACGCAATATGGGACATAAATATGCTGGATGCCAGACTTGGCATAATAAATGATAATGATATCCTCAACATCAGACTCTTTTGCCTCACGTAATTTTGGATATAAGCATGCTGCATGTCGTATTTGGCATAATGAATAAGGATAATGATAATGATATCCTCAACGTCAGACCCTTTCGTCTCATGTGATTTCGGATATAAGCATGCTGAGGTCGATCCTGCACAGCTAGTGAGACTTGGGGACGCCTAATGAATGTCATCCTCTTTGAAGCCAGCTGGCAGAGGGATATAATCTTCGTAGGGGATGTGTGTCTGCGATATATGATGATGATGGTCTTCTTGACATGAAAATATGAATGGCCCTCTTGGCATAGTCCTCTTGACATGGCCCTCTCGGCATGGAAATATGAATGGCCTTCTCGGCATGGTCATCTTGACATGGCCCTCTCGGCATGCAAATATGAATGGCCCTCTCGACATGGTCCTCTTGACATGGAAATATGAATGGCCTTCTCGGCATGGTCCTTTTGACATGGCCCTGTTGGCACGGAAATATGAATGGCCTTCTCGGCATGGAAATATGAATGGCCTTCTCGGCATGGTCCTCTCGACATGGCCCTCTCGGCATGGAGATATGAATGGCCTTCTTGGCATGGTTCTCTCAACATGCAAATATGAATGGCCCTCTTGGCATGCTCCTGCGATATAATGCCATACAATACGATGCAACATAATATAATATGATGCAATGAGATATGTCATAATATGATGCGACACAATGCTATGCCATGTGATGCAATATGGTGCAATGTGATGCAATGCATCATGATGCAATGTGATGGAGTGCAGCATGATGCAACATGAATGCGAAATGCGATGCCATGTAGCATGATGCAATGTCCCATAGGGAAGTCATGAAAACATCACCTTTGGTTTTAAAGTCGACTCCTTTGTGGGTACCTGCTTTCAGAGACAGCCATGAACACCATTTTTTGAACATTGTCTGTTAGGGGTGATCCCTGTCTTGCCAGGCATTGGTGGGGAGTGTTGTTGTTCTTTGTTTGGTGCCCCCAATTTTGAAGCTTCCCGAGATGTCGTGATCCCTTTTGGGGACTTAAGAACATTGTCGGGTTCTCTTTATCTGGTAGTTTATGTGAACTACCAGAGATTTTGGTTCTTCCCAGAATTTGTACTACTTTATAATGTATATAAAATAAAACCGTGGATTATACCAAGCAAATTCCTTCTTTTAAGAGCCTCTTCTTGCTGTTTTGGACTTTTCTCACCAAATTTTAAAGCATCTGGTCTCGTTGCATTTCTTTGAACGCGTTGGATAACGTGAGACCACTTTCTGATATACTTTTGGGGACAACCTGCATCCACAGAAAAATTGTTAGTTTTGTCGAATCTCTCCTGTGTTGACCTCCTTCGATCTTCTGCTCCTGGTTATGTCTTCTCCGTATGCTTTCCAATCTCGAGTACTTGTCTCCCTTGACTCTCCCCGGACCAAGGTATACATAAGACAAAATCACATTAAAGGAGTAAAACTAATCTTTGTAAATATTTTTCAAACAAGCTCTTTGGAAAACCAAGGGTTTTTAAAAAGGAGATGATTTGGAAATGTCTCTGCCTTTCATGTCATGTACTAGTTCAACGAATGTCCTTTACTCGAGGTCTTGACATTTCTGGCATACTGCTGGCGGACTACGAAGGTCCTTCGTCGTCCTAGCTGGGGAACTTGAAAGATGATTTTCAAGAAATCTATCACAGCCGAGAATTAATCCATATAGGACTGGGGATTTCTTTGAAGTAGACTCTGATCTCTCGGTGCTGTAGAATTCCTTGGAGCCTAATGTTGGACTCTTGAATGAAGCTTGGTGGAAATTTTGGGATCCTTCTCAAAATTTCTGCCCCACTTAAAGGTTTCTTAGCGGATTTTATTTCTTCCGGCAACAGACTTGAGACTCTTTGGTGATCGCGAGATTCTTTCTCGGTATCTGCTTTGGTTGCTCTTTGGCATACTCTGCATTCTTGCTGGGGAACTCTTCGGAGTCTAATGCTCTTCGTCTTCTAAATTTTTGAGATTCCTTTCTCAAAAATTCTACCCCAGTTTCCATTTCCTGGGCGATACGGATGAACCATTGTGGCATTTGCGTATCTACAAGCATCCTCTTGTCTTGTTGGCAACGACCTTCATCTTCTGAATTTTTGAGATTCCTTTCTCAAAAATTCTGCCCTAGTTTCCATTTCCTGGGGAGATATGACTGAACTATTGTGGCGCCTATGTATCCCGTTGCGGCAGGAATCAGGTCAAACGTAGTTCCCACTCTTATAGTGGGAGATTATTAGAAATAATTAAAGGGATGACCGAGGCCGACAAAGGCCGCCTACATATCTCATTCTTGAGAATTCAAGTCAGACGTAGTTCATCAAGAGGATAGGGGTGTTTTAAGCTATTACAAAGCATAAAATGATTACAATCAGAAAATGCGATTACAGGGAAATGAAATTAAAGGAAAACTATCCCTAAACAAAGTATCTCATCACAACATCAGAATTGATTGGTTTGGTACGCACTTTACCGTCCATTTCGAATAGGATCAGAGCTCCTCCGGATAACACTTTCGGGATGACATACATGCTTTGCCAATTGGGTGCAAAATTTTCTTTGTATTCCTCCTGGTGAGGAAAAATGCGCTTGAGAACCAGTTGTCCTATGAAAAATATGCGATCTCTCACTCTTTTGTTGAATGCACGAATCATTCTTTGCTGGTACAACTGACCATGTCATACGACATTCATCCTTTTCTCATTGATCAACATGAGTTGCTCGTGAGGAGCATGAACCCATTCTTCATTGTTCAGTCTGCCTTCTCGAATGATCGTAAGAGATGGAATTTCCACTTCCGCAGGTATCACTGCTTCAGAACCATACACCAATATATAAGGGGTCGCCCCGGTCGAAGTCCTGATGGTCGTCCGATATCCCAATAAAGCATAAGGCAACATCTCGTGCCAAGATCGGTGATGGTCGACCATTTTTCTCAAGATCTTCTTGATATTCTTGTTAGCGTCTTCCACAGCTCCGTTCATTTTTGGACGGTATGCGGTTGAATTACGGTGAGTGATATTGAATTGCTCACATATTTCTTTCATCAAGTGGCTGTTCAGATTTGTTCCGTTATTGGTAATAATTGACTCGGGGATCCCGGATCGACAGATTAGGTTTTGTTTAACAAAATCGGCTACAACCTTCTTGGTCACAGACTTGTAAGAAGCAACTTCTACCCACTTGGTGAAGTAATCAATAGCTACCAAAATGAATCTGTGTCCATTCGAGGCAGACGGCTTGACGGGACCAATGACATCCATGCCCCAGGCTACAAAAGGCCAAGGTGCGCTCATTTTCTGAAGCTCGCTAGGTGGCACTCGAATCAAATCCCCTTGGATCTGGCACTTGTGACATTTCTGTACGAACTTGCTACAATCATTTTCCATGGTCATCTAGAAGTATCCAGTTCACAAAATCTTCTTGGCTAGGGTGAACCCATTCATGTAGGGATCACACACTCCAACGTGTACCTCTTCCAATAGTCTTGTGGCTTAAACTAAATCAACGCATCTTAAGAATCTAAGGTCCAGAGTCCTCTTGTACAGGATTTCTCCATGTAGGAAAAAATTGTTGGCCATTCGACGAATGGTTTTCTTTTGGTTGGCGGTCACATCTTCGGGATAGACCCCAACTTCTAGGTACCTCTTGATATCATAATACTTTGGTTTTTCGTCTGATTCTGCTTCAACTTTCACACAATGCGCAGGTTGTTCTATGAGACCTATTATCAATGCATCGATATAATTCTGATCGGGATGTTGAATCATGGAGGATATGGTTGCCAAGGCATCAACAAACTCATTCTGAATCCTTGGTGTATGCTTGAATTTGATCTTCCTGAATCTCTTGCACAAATTTTGAACCATCTTCACATACAACACGATCTTGGGGTTCTTCACATCCCATTCACCTTGAACATGGTGAATTAGCAAATCGGAACCACCTATGACCAAAAGTTCTCGGGCATTCATATCAATAGCTAGTTGAATACTGTGAATACAAGCTTCATACTCGGCCATGTTGTTAGTGTATGGGAAATAGAGTTTGGCTGTCCCCGGATAGTGCTGACCAGTTTCTAATTCAAAGACTTCCCCAATGCCCGAACCTTTGAAGTTGACCGCTACGTGGAAGAACAATCTCCAACTGGGGTATGACTCAGCAATATCCTCACCTACGAACAGAATCTCTTCATTGGAGAAGTAAGTTTGGAGCGGTTCATAATATTCATCAACCAGATTTTCTGCTAAATGATCTGCTAAGGCCTGTCCCTTGATTGCTTTTTGAGTCGCATATATGATTTCAAACTCACATAGAAACATTTTCTATTTGGCCAATTTCCCTGTAGGCATGGCCTTTTGGAATATGTACTTCAGGGGATCCATTTTGGTAATGATATATGTTGTATAGGACGACAAATAATGTCTCAACTTCTGAGCGATCCAAGCCAAAGCACAACAAGTATTTTCTAACAAAGTATAACGAGCCTCGCACAGAGTGAACTTTTTACTTAGATAATAAATTGCTCGTTCTTTCTTTTCGGTTTCATCATATTGTCCCAGGATGGATCCGAAGGGATTTTCTGAAACCGATAGATATATCAATAATGGTCTCCCTTCTCTTGGAGGAACCAATATCGGAGGACTGGACAAGTAGTCCTTGATATGATCAAAAGCTTGTTGGCACTCCTTGGTCCAACCAGTTGGCGCATCTTTCTTTAATAACTTGAAAATAGGTTCACAAATGACCATTGATTGAGCTATGAATCGACTAATATAATTCAGCCTTCCCAGGAAACTCATGACCTCTTTCTTGGTCTTCGGGGGACGCAACTCCTGAATTTCTTTGATCTTTGAAGGGTCGAGCTCGATGCACCTTCTACTGACTATAAAACCCAATAATTTTCCAGCTGGCACCCCGAAAGCACATTTGGCGGGGTTCAGATTTAGAATGTATTTTCGCAGGGGGTCAAAAAACTTCTTCGAATGGGTCAAGTGATCCAAACTCTCGCGGGATTTAAAAATCATGTCATCCACATATACCTCGATCTCCTTATGAATCATGTTATGGAAAATGGTTATCATGGCTCGCATATAAGTAGCACTCACATTTTTGAGACCAAATGGCATCACTCGGTAATGGTAGATACCCAAGAGGGTGATAAAGGCTTTTTTCTCCGCATCTTCTTCATCCATTAAGATCTGATGGTATCCAGCAAAACAATCCATGAATGACTACATTTCGTGCTTCACGCAGTTATTGGTAAGGATATGGATAATGGGCAATAGGAAGTTGTCTTTGGGACTGACCCTATTCAGGTATCAATAATTGACACAGATTCTGATCTTCCTATCTTTCTTAGGAACTGGGACGATATTGGCCAAGCAGGTTGGATACTTTGTAACCCCTACCACTCCAGACTGAATCTGTTTGGTAACTTCTTCCTTGATATTCAGACTTAGATCTTGCTTGAACTTTCTAATCTTCTGTTTGGTGGGATTAAACCCTGGATTAATAGGCAGCTTGTGGGAGACTATGTCTGTGCTTAGCCCTGGCATATCGCTGTAGGCCCAAGCAAATATGTCGATATATTCTTGGAGCAATACGATAAGTTCTCTTTTCTGTGTTTCGGTCAAATGGACACTGATTCTGGTTTCTTTGACTTCTTGGTCGTCTCCTAGATTGACCATCTCAGTTTCCTCTAGATTAGGCTTTTCTCCGTTCTCAAAGTCTTTTAATTCCTTTGTCAAGTCTTCGGTAACCATAGTTTTTTCATCATATTCCTTGAAATCATAGTCACCTAGCTCAGTTTGTTCGTTAAGCCCTTGACATGACATGACAGTTGCAGGTTTTAACTTATTATTACTGAAACCAAAACAAAACGGGTTAGATAATAATAATCAAATAAAAATAAATCTTTAAACGACGAATATTTTCAAAATAAGGAGGCTTTGATTTGAAATTCGGAAATATTTACAAACTATGGCTACAACCTACATGAATGTAGGTTCATGCCTTTTAGAAAGCAGTAATCAGTACGAGGAAATTCAAAATATAAAGGGCGGGTCGCGAAGCCTCATCCAGCCGAATTTTGTAAAACAAAGTCTTTGTCTACCCAGCCGAGTGGAGAGTAGCCAAGGGAGTGACGACCCAGTTTTGCAACTTCTCGCCGGATTTGAGGTTCCTGATTGTGGTTGTTTCGGGAGCTTCTTCTGCGATAACATCACACTTCTCAAACAGATCCCTTATTCCATCCTTCAACCCATCGCTTGGAGGACTGACGCGTACTGGGAATGATTGATACAAATGAGGAAAAGGCTTGGGCAGTCCTGACCTCTTCTTTTCTTTATTGCTGGCTTCACCTTCTTGGGTCACATACCCCAATCCGTGCTTGCTCAACTGTATAGGGATACTTAAAGGTTCGATTCGACCATCGTAGTTCCTTCCTAGCCCCGAGCCTGGTTCATAACCACACCTCAGCATTGTGGTCGCAAGTATATTGTAAATGGGAGGCATATGAATTTGAGGAGACAAGTCCTCTTCTGTGGCATTCACAATTTCCACCGTGTAGAAATCACTCCTTCTCGAGACCTCTTTGATTGTGGGGACACACCCATTTGGGAAACTCAGGTGGCTTCCCTCTCCATCGATTACCACTTCGTTCCCTTCCCAAAAGAACTTCACCATTTGGTGCAAGGTTGATGGCATGGCCCCAGCTTCGTGGATCCATGGCCGTCCCAAGAGCAAATTGTAACTAGTGGTAATATCCATGACTTGTAACTCTGTCTGAAATTCAGTAGGTCCCATCTGTATGTATAGATTGACTTCTCCAAGGGTATATCTCTGTGCTCCGTCGAAGGCCCTCACATTGACCCTGCTTTGATGGTTCTTTCCCAAATCATATTCCAACTATATCAGTGTTGATAATGGACAAATGTTCAATCCTGATCCGTCATCGATCAGTACCCTATTCACAACCTTTTCTTGACTCTGAATAGTGATATGTAGAGCCTTGTTGTGTGGCACGCCTTCAAAAGGCAACTCATCATCACTGAAACGATGCGGTGGCTTCCTAGGACTTGGCTTACCATGGCAGTCAAGTTTTCTGCACTGATACCCATGGGCATGTAAGCTTCATTTAGAACCTTGAGTAACGCCTGTTTGTGGTACAGGGAACTCATGAGCAATGCCCAAATAGAAATTTGAGCAGGGTTTTTTTCCAAGTGCTTCACAATCGAGTACTCTTTTGGCTGCATTCTTTTCCAAAACTCTTCTGCTTTGCCTTCGATGATTGGCCTTTTCTGCAGGCTCTTCTTGTAAGCATCATCAGCCAGATTATCGGGGACATAACATCTCCCAGATCTTGTCATGCCATGAGTTGCGGTGGCTTCAATTACAAACTCTTTTTCAGTCAGCACCAACACAATAAATTGCGGCTTCTCCGTGATGCTCAAAGTAGCTATAGACCTTTCTAGTTCCTCAGGCTTTCTGGGGATCGCCGGCACTATGGAATTTCTTGTGAACCATTCTTCCTGTATTTCGATCATGTTTACAGTGGCTCTTCCATGATTTGGAAGTGGGTTCTTATTAACATTTGGCGGTGCTATTTGTAAGGTGACTACCTTCTGACCGATCAAATCATGAATCTTGTATTTTAGATTGATGCAATCCTTTGTGCTGTGTACTGCACCTCCAGAGTGATAAGCACAATATCGATCAGCTTTGTAGAAATGAGAGTTTACGTTACCTGCTTTATGCTGAATGGGCTAAACTAATACAGCGTCCTTAAGTTTTTCATATAACTGAGTTCGTGTATCGGCTAATTGAGTGAAAGTTCGAGGAACTTTCTTTTCCAAATTTGGTCAGGGGAGATCGGGGTTAGTGGGAGGAGGAACCCGGTGGTTATTCTGGGTTTCAGGAGCTCTTTGGTATACTGGAAAATTCTAGGGAGGTTCTTGGTAGGTGGATTGTATATTTAGGAATGGAGTTTGGTAGATGGGTTGCATATTTGGGACGGGAGTTTGGTAGATTGGCTGAGCATAGAAGATTGGTTGAGGGTTTTGTGGAACTGAAGGAGGGGTTGTTGGAACAAGTGGCTTCTTGTAACCAGCTCCGAAGGGTTTATGTGGTTTTGGACTAGGATTGAAAGACACCGAAGATACCTCCTCTCTCTTTTTCTTTGGGGGTCCGATAGGTCCTGATGAAACTGGGGTTTTGGTGATTTTGCCACTATGGTGCCCTTGTTCCATAATTTCTCCGATTTTGACTAAGTCGGCGAACTAGGCTTTTACCGCCAATATCATCTTGTCATAAACTTCTGACTCTTGAGCGCGCATAAACACCGCACTTATTTCTTCTTTGGTCATAGGAGGCCGGACTCTCGTGACCTCTTTTCTCCACCGGTAAGCATAATCTCTGCAATCATCATTTGACTTTTGCCTGATGCGTCCCAGGGAATATCGATCCGGGATGACTTCTATGTTATATGCGAATCTCTAGGCAAAACCTCGGGCGAGATCGCTCCACTTGAACCACTTCTTCAATTCTTGGAAGGCGAACCATTCCAATGCCTCTCCATTTAGACTTCGGCTAAAGAGTCTCATTAGCAGGGCATCGTTTCTTCGAGCACCGACCATCTGATCACAGTAACTCCTTAGATGGGCTTCGGGACTCCCAACACCATTGAAGATTTCAACTTTTGGAATTTTGAAACCTTCTGGCAGGTTCATCTCAAGGTGAATGCAAAGATTATCATAATCGTAGCATTTCTCATAAGGCAAACTCCGTAAATCTTGAATCTGGGCCATTTCTTCCCTTATTTGAGCCATATCGAGGTCGCATTTCATTTCCGTAGCCTTCAACTCTCTTTATTTCTCTTCATAATGATCTAGCTCAGGGTTCTCCTGGAGGAAGGGGTATGGTTTTGTTATGGCATGGAAAGCGGGAGGTATGTTCTGCGCGGGTGGGGGCTGGACATGTGGAATAGTATTTGGGTATGTGGGGGTAACATTATGTGGGTTAACTATGTTGGTGGCATTAGGATGGTTCTTTTGGGAGTTATAGGTGTTTTGTGGAGTGTTCTGGAGGTTTGGAGGGTTTTGTGTGAAATAGGCACCTGGTTTGTTGTTCTGGTTAGTATGTTGAACAGGCGGAGTATGGGTCTGGTACAGGGACCTGACGAGGGAGGGGTTATTGTGGACAGGTTCATTTGAAGGCCTGGGAATGGAAGAGGAGGGGATGTCTTTTGGTTGATTTCCGGTTTGCAGAGAATTGAGTGGAAGGTTTTGAGAAGGGGGCTGAGAATCGCCCAAAGTAGGAGTATTGGCGGCGATTGCCGAGCTAGCCATGTCTTTAACCTTTTGCATTGATTCCTGCATCTTTTCTAATTTCTTTGCAGGTTCTGCGATCATTTCATTCTGTTCAGCGATGACGCTGTCTCTTATAGCCAGGGCATTTTCTTCCTCACTATCAGTCATTCTTTCTACAGACAAGCGAGGGTCAGAGGACGGATCTAAGTGTGCTTTCGAGCAAGTGAAGTAAGATTGTTCAGCCAACTTTTATCAACACAAACCGGTTTCTTTTATCTGTTGAAATGAAAAATAACTCAAAAGCCGCTATGTTAGTTTTTTGTTAGTGAAAAATAATACAAGATATATGGCGAGAAATAAACACATAGGAATTACTTCAAACACATAAAAGTTTCTTTTCGTCAAGGCAAATTAGTCCACTGGTGGTTTTGAATCAATCATTTCAAAGGACAAGATTCTGTCCGTTGATTTGGGATTAGTAGGTTTTTGTCAGGAAATGTTGATTTTGTTGATCTTGTAACATCTCTGCCTATTGTTCTCCTGAAATCTTCGTTGTCTTCGTCGATGTGGAGAAATGAAAATTTCTTTAAGACATAGGCCGGGCCTTGAAGGCTACCTACGTATCTCATGAAGGAGAATTTAGGCATTACGTAGTTCGAACTTGTGATAGATAAGTTGTCTTATTTCATTTCATCCACTATTCTAAATACAAGGGGAAAGTAAAAGACGACATCGAAAAATAAACAAACTTAATAAAACTATGCTATTTTTGCTACTTTCAGCTCTGGATGATGGGATCTGCTAGACTCTTCTCGATTTTTTCTTCAAGGATGATAAGGGGGAAACTCCAGCTCAATTTTTCCCATGTCAATGAGGTATTCCAAATTAACCCGAAAGTGGCGGCAAGTTTCGATATCATGGCCTTAGACCCCTTTGTGGTAGAGGCAAACTTCTTTCCCCTGACGCCAAGCCCTGGGCATCTTCCCTGGTCTCCTTTCCATGGGCTCCAGGATCTTGGTTTGGACCAGCTTAGTATAGATTTCATAGTAAGTGTCCTGGAAGACAGTGAAATCATAGCGATGAATCGTCATTTACTCAGTGATGAGCATGCCATGGCCAACTTGGTCACAAGCAAGGATGGTTCGGGGCCCTCATAGATGGCTTATCGGGCCGTTAGTGATCATGTGGTAAATCTGGGTTCTTAGAGCATTGCATTCATTGGTAGTGTGTCCTCTGCGACGTGGATGATAGGCGCACTCTTTGTGCTCATTGTGAGGGTGACATCTGAATCCCTCAGATTGGTCAGGATGCAGGACCCCCAGAGCTTTCAGGGTCTCGTAAATTTTTGAACCGAGAATCACCTTTGGGTTTTTGGTATATTCACGAAAGTGAACTTTGAGGGTGATGGGCTTCCCTCCAGGCCTGAATCTGGAAGGCCATATAGCATCATCCTTGACCTTGGTCCAGTGGCAGAGTCTCGTGTCAAAGGGTTGGGCCCCTTCAGTAGTGGTCTCTATGGGCACTTTCTCATTGTCTTCGGGTTCTTCAGTTACTCTTTCCTTCCCTTTGTTGACTTGTTCCAATCCACCAGTGACATCCTCAAACTTTAGGAGCAATTTTTTGAGTTCTAGTTCAAAGTCTGGTTTGGTCTTAGTCTCGGTTTTTCCCAGTATTTGGTCAATCGCAGCAATCCTTTCTTTAGCCTTGGCAGTTTGCTCTTCCACCTCCTTGGACCGAGCTAAGGTAATTTCCATAAGTTGGTCGATTCTCTCATGTTTTCTATGAACCTCCTCCATTTACTATTGTATCCTTAGCATTCTTTCTCGCATAGTCACGGCCTCCATTTCAACCTTTCCTGAAAGAACGAAGATTATTTAGGAAGTTTTTAGAAGGCTTTAGGATTTTCGGAGAAACTTGGAAGACTTGGAGTATTTTGGTCGTACTTTACATAGTGGGCTTATATTTTTTGCCTATGGTGTTCTAGAAAATTTCGGCATGGAGTGGACCAATTTTTCATTGATTCAAGCAACACACATAGCACATAAAACAGTTTATATCACAATAATATCATGCTAATATCGCGTCCTAACTGGGTGATCTTTTTATGCCAAGGTTAGGCCTAGCGAGTTTGAAAGACGTATGTGAAGTATCTGAACCATTCTATTGCCCCCAAAATAGCATGTATATATATGGAAAACTTCCCTTTTTTAAAGGGATACAAATTCTTGCCGAAAGGGGAATACATTTTAGGGGAAAGGATATGTACACAAAAGTCACGCCCACGCAGGGGCGAATTTAGGTAAAGTAAAGACATACATGGAAATAAAACCCATGCAGGGGCGAAGATACTAAAGATATGAAGTGGAAGGTCCTCCCTCGGTCCTGCTCCTCTTGGATGCTCCGGCAATGCTCCTAAGCTCGAATTGGCTCAACCACATGTCTCTTTGGAGTTTCACCACTTGTTCATGCATAGGCAATGACCCAGCCTCTAAGGCTTTCCTGGTCATTTTTGAATCAAGCTGGGCTATTCCCATTCTAATATCTTCGAGTTCCTGAGTCAACCCTGCTATAGTGTGTCGATCTTCTTCCTTTTTCATAAGAAACTCTTTCTCTCTTCTAGCCATTTCCTCTTAGAGATTCAGTAATTCGAGATGGAGATTGGGTCTGGAGTCAACCCGTGGTTCTGATATAAATACTTCTACAACGTCTACCTTCAACCACTGCTTATAGCCGTCCATATACCCAGGATCGAACCTGCCTGGGGACAAAGTCTCTAGACCCATTTTCTCAAGTGTCTTCCAATTGTACCAGATCCTCGAAGCTTTCGAGACTTTTTCATGTTCCTCATAGTCGATGACATAGCAACCCATGTGAATGATCATTGGCTCGATTTGAACCCTTCCAAATTGTCTAAGAACCCTTTGCGGAGCATAAGGTCGGATCTCGCGAATTCCCGAGAGAGGGAGGAAAGCTAGATCATGACATTTCACAATTACTTCCTTCGAGTGAAAATCGTCGAACATCATCTGCACATTATCTTCTCCAAGCTCACAAAAAGCTTGGGCCCATCCTATCTTGGTCCTATTTTCGATGCCTCTATCCCTAAGCACTTCTGCCAACATTGCGAAGTTATCGATTCCATCTGGGTTGGGAATTTCCTGGCTTCCATTATCTTTGGCCAAATTCTTGAGAATCCAATATTGTAGGAGTAGGTTGCACCCTTGGAAGTAACGATGACCGTTCTTGCATTTCCCCAAAGCTCTATAAATATCAGATAGGATGACTTGTACTAGAGAAAAATAGCTGACAGTGGTTCCCTCTGTTAGGCCATGGAACATGGTATGGGCCACCATTATTATTCGGGTGTTGATGCGGAGTTGTTCATTTAGAGGGAATACCATGATTTCTAAAAGAGCAACAGCGAATGCTAAGGCTCGGGTCTTGTCCCACTCTTGAAACGTGTAGAATTCTCCTTGGTACTGAGAGAACCCTTCCCTAGTGGCAAAATGGTTGTAGAGTTGTTGAAAGGAGATACTTGGACCCCTTATCCACGGGCATTGATTCTCCCACAAGTGGAGATACTTTTCAATCTGAGTCGGGGTGGGTTTATTCGGTATTAAAATGCCTTGTTGAGGCCTTAATCTCCTTTCATTGGCTGTACCCGTGGTCTCTATGCAATCTCTGAGTTCTTCTATCGTTGGGGTCATTTCCATCGTTCTGAATCGGAACACCATTTTCTTGTTGTCCCAATACCCCGTTAAAACCTCGATCAGTTCTGGCCAGGCCTCCATATCTAATCAGGACGGAAAATGTCCCATATACTGACGGACTGTCCTCTGATGGTTAGGACCCAGATTTATCCACCACATTCGGAGGAGGAGAGGCGCCTCTTTTACCATGTCAAACTTGAGGAATTTTGACATCCTACAAAATAGAATAACCTGTTAGGCCCCACCCCAGGACAATAGTCCGGTTACAACACATACGTCTTTCAAACAACACATAGTTGGATGCTATGTCGTTGGGTCGAAAACCCGTTGACATATTTTGGTGGTTTACTAATGGACTTAATATCCCTTTGATATTAAGACATCCTAGGCTAATACCTATTTTCGGGATTTGGTTTCGCTCTATCCTGAGTTTCTAGAATAGGTTTTGAAATTGACCGGGAACCTGGGCGGACAACCCAAGCTTGAAACAACAAGTGACCGTTAACCGACCACGTGTCAACTACTTCACTCGTCTATTTCGAAAATGGTGTGTTTTGTCAAGAACGACAACAAAGATTTGCGTAATTTCCTTTTTACCCCTAATGCATTCTAATGATTTGCCAAGAGAGGCAGAAAATGTCATGAACAGTTTATAATTGCGGAAAAAGTAAACAATTTAAGGAAAGCAATAAAGTTACAATTATTACAATTTACGAATAGTTAGTCAAACAAGTTAGTTTCAAACAATAAGGTTAGAACCTAGTTGAATTATCCCCAGCAGATTCGCCATTTCTGTTTTGATCCTTTTTGGGCAAGGACGAAAAAACATGGCTTTGTTTGTTGAAAAGTTCGTTTCGAAAATCTAATTAAAGTTTCCGAAACGTTTTCAATTAAAAGTAAGAGTCGCCACTTAGTTTTTATAAAGTAAAAACCAAGAAAAACTTATAAGAATTTTAAAAATCCCAAAACAGATAAAGACTTTAAAAATTAAGAGATTAAGGGTAAGGGTTCAAGTTAATACTCTTGGAAGGGTGTTAAGGCACCAAGAGTATCCGCTAACTTGCGGTTGCCCGGGCTTGTTTGAAAAATTAACTCATTTTGACTAACTAAAATAAAGTTCTTTCTATTTGATAAAAAAAACATCTTGTTTTAACTTAAGAGAAACATGGAAGATATAACTTGATTTAGAAATTTTTTGAGAAGAGAAACACATGAAAAATTCATTTGAAGGTAAGAAAACTGCATACTTGATAAGTGAAATATCTCTAGTGTTTTTCATGAAAGATATTGAAGAATTTAAAGAAAAATTAATCCAGAAATGTGAAATCTTTTGGGAATCATCCAACTAAGTTAATGTTAGTCCAAATTATACAAATATAATCCTAACTAATCAAAGAGTTAAGAGAAAGGATAGCCGATTAAGCCTTGGGCTCAATCAAAACTCTGTCCTAATTTAATTTGTGGTCCCCACCACCGTTTCTTTTTGGACTTTGGTCCAACTTCTATCAACCTTGCCTTCTGAATTTATTATTACTGTTGTTTTTTCTGTGGGCTTGGCCCATTTATTTAATCTCAGTCCTTTTGGACTGTTGCTGCTGCATCTATGGGTTCTGATCCATTTTCACTTTCTTAAACCTGTAACTTCAGTCCAGCGGGCCGACTCGATAGGTTGTTGGGCTCTTATGAACCCAACTCGGAATGCAAAGGGTGAAAAGCAGAGTCCAAATATGGACTCGTTGGAATCACATAGAAAGAAAAGAAAGAAAATGAATCAGTAAATATACTATGAATATGAAAATTATCAAGAAAGAGCTTAAGGGATAGAATAGCATGTATTTAGCATCTAAAAGAGCAGCCCTAACTCAAAATAAACATATAGAGGAAAGGGGAAGGGGTGAAAATCAATATCCAGTTGAGTGATGACAACAAATAAAGATTAACTCATACAATCAGTGAACCTCATTAGATCTAATTTAGAACAGACCCAACACTTAGTTGAAAAGAAGAGAGAAAGGCAATTTTTAAGAACATATTCTGTCTACTTTCAGTCAACATGTAACAGCTGCAGATATATGAATATTTTTGATTCAACCATGCTTCACAATCCCATCTAAATTTTCTACCAGGCAATCAAACACAACTAACTCAACACGAACTAAATTAAGTCCCCAAAGTACATGATTCAAAATAGATACAACATGCTACCACATGGACTCGAATCAGTCTCAAACGCAAGCATATTCATATTACTAGACTCAATATTAAAGAATTCCCAAACTCAATGAAGAGTTATGCAAGTTCAGAGACAAAGAGAATTTAAAACATAATCATACTTCATCAAATCCAACCATGACAAAGAGAAAACATTCATAGGCAGTAGCGAGTCGATAGCTAAGGGAACAAGTCATATTCAAAACACGAGCATATCAATAACCAAAGAAAGATACAGGTTTCTCAACTTTGAACTTGATCAAACACAGATAAGAGAATAGGGTATCGAACATGGTATCTTAGACTAAATACTGGGTCAGTTAATAAGGCAACATGTCCAAATTAACAAACCTATTTGGATTCAAGTAAAAGTGGAGAAATCATCACTTTAGGGCATGGTTCAAATGAGGTATAGCAGTTGTTTTTGGCAAAAACTCATGATAGACACTAGCATCTCATAGATTTTGAGGAGAAGCAAAGTTTACCAATAAAAATCAACATGTCATAAGAGGGGGAAAAGGGAAAAAGGAGTAGAGACAAACTAAATTAAACTCTACACTGCGATCCGAGGCAAACACAGAGCTTAAATGGATACATGAACATCAAAATACCATTAATCTATCAAATTCATTCAAGACTCGACAAAACTAAAAGAACTCAAACATTTAATAAGACAGACTTCTCAAAATAGTAGAGAATAACCAGATTGAAACAACAACATTTCAATCATACCAAGAGAGATAGAGTAGAGAAGGTTAACAACAAGTAAATAAAGATGAGATTTTCCGAATACTGACTTGACAACAACTTATGAACCTAGCATTTTGACAATAAAAAAATTGTTTTAGACTCTATCTAGGCAGTTTAAAAACAACATACTAACTCTTACAAAGAATCAGAATCAACTTTTTCAGAGAGAAAGAGAAAGTGAAGACAAAAATACAATAACTCCAAATAACAGGTTTCAATCATTGGCGCATAATTTCTTGATATTAAATCCAATAAACACAAAAGGAAACAGGGAAAAAAATAGAAAGGAGAGATGGGGGTTTTTACCTTCCTTAGGGCAGTGAACTAGAACTACGATCTTCTCGGAGAATTTCACCACTGCCGGAATCAACGATAACCTCACCGTAGTTTGCTTTTAGTATTACTTATTTCTAAAGTTGATTTGGTTACGTAGGGTTAGAGAAATCGATTCTCCAGAACCCTCAATTTTCCCCCAAAATCAGCTCCTTCCTTAGCAGCTAGGGGGGGTATTTATAGGGATTTTCCGGTGAAAAGGGGGGGGGGGAACAAAGGGTTTTTCTGGGAATTTGAGCTGAGGAATTTGAAATTCCTTTGCTAGATAAGCTCGTCCAACAACGACTTTGTATGAATTTGTACAAATCTCCACTGAAAACACAGAGAAATTGCCACCTAGGGCAATTTTGAGAAGCTTTGCAACCTGGACAACGTGGATTTGACGGAGGGGAACATCGTTTGGGAATTTTAACATATGTGACGAAGATTTGAGCATTGGTTGTTAGGGTTTTGATGGAAGGAATGTACTGGGTGTGTTTGTCGTCTGTGAAAGATGATGAAAGAGAGAGAGAGGAGAGAACAAAGGGGTCGTTTGGTTTATGTGCTAAGAGATGAGTGAAAGAGAGAATAAGAGATAGGTGAGGTTTGGGCCGGAGCGGGTCATTTGGGATTGGGCTGAGGTGGATGAGGCGGGCCAGGCTGGTTTGGCCTAATATGTGGCTGAAACAAAAGGTGTTATAAGGGTGGTTTAAGACTTGGCCACATTTAAAAATGTGGTCATTCTGAGTTAAAAATATAGCCAAATTTGAGAGCAATTAGGAGGAATTCGCCTAGTATTTAAATAGCTTTAAAGAGATTGGCTAGAATTAAAATAAATGTGAATTAATTACAATTAACTCTTGAGCTTAATTAACTTAAAACAATTCAAAATAATTATCGTATTTAACACGTGATTACCTCTTTTAAAATTATGAAATTAATTTATTCAATTAATCTCTCATTTTGAATTAATTTGGAGGAAAATCAAGCGTTTAATCTCTTAAAAGGATTTTCTTATGAAATTAAACTTTAAAATAGTTTTTTAAGTTAACTCATATAAATTCCACATAATTAAATATGAAAAATATAAATTGTTACTCAGAAACTATGATAAAGCCAATTTGAAAATATTTTATCCCTTTTTTATAAAATAATTATTTCAAAATTGTTTAAAATTTGAAAAGGCTCAAGATTAATTCGTAATGTGGAGGGTAAAAATTGGGTGTCAACAGTAGTTCTATTAAATAAGGGTTAATGCCTTGAGTTCTTGTTGGTTAACTCTTTCTAATCCTAATTAACCCTTCAGAGCACAAACTAGGGTTTTCCAATATTAGACTAACGTTTGTGTAATGACCCTCCAGGTCATTGTCTATTTTTTGTGCTCTTTCTGTGCTTTAGTTTTTCCTCAGCAGCTACAGGTCATTTATGACTTACCACTAAGACGGTTTGGTGCCGGGGCCACTCATTAGGTCATTATGACCATTTTCCTATTTTAAAACTTGAACTTAGAAAAACATTGACTTTGGTCAACTTTCTTGGAAGACGTGCTTAGAACTGAATTACAACAGTTCTATTGGCTTCGAAGCGGGGATTTTAGTCTAGTGGGACCATTGGTCTAGGTTTGGGAGTCTTCATTTTGGTTTTGTGTTGCTTTCTGTGTTTTCAAGCCAGTTTGGCTGGTCGGGTTGACTTTGGTCAACATTCAGAGAAGATTGCCTCGGATGGAAATTATGTCAGTGCTATTAGCTCTGGAATGCCGACTTTGGGCTAGGGGAACCTTTGGTTTGGATCTCGGGATTTCTGGACTTGTTTTGGAGTATTGAGTTCTGAGTTAATTTTGGGCATGGGGCCCACTTTTCCTTAAAATGATCTCCGTTGGGAAATTCGTTGATTCTGTTGAGTTCGGAATGTCTTTTCCACTCTAGTAGCATTATTGGTTTGTGAGCATTTGGTTCTGATTATTCCCGAAATGCCCCGTAGAGATTTGAAATTGCTGGTTTTTGTTATAGGCACAGGCCTTCAGCACCATCGCGCCCAGGGCAGCGCGATCGCGCTAGCCGCCTGGCCCTCCTTTAGCACCAACGGCGTTTTCCAGCGCCAATGGCACCAGCCTGAGCCCAGGCCTATAAAATCCTATTTTTCATTTTCTGTTTCAGCATTTTCTCTCATTTCTCTCAACTCCAATTTCAATTCTCTCAATTCCAATTGATCAAAAACAGTGTTGGCTCGTGGAAATTTTCCGAATTGACATTTAATCTCACTCCCTCATCATTTGATAAGCTTCTTCTTCCTCAAGCTTTGCTGTTCTCCTTAAGCTTAAAACCTCCATTGTTAAGGTTCTTACAAGCTTGGGTTTTTCTTGGGTTAAAGCTGCGATGGTTGGTTTATTGTTCGTGGTAGCTGTAGTTTCGGTCCATGGTCGATTCTTGCTTCCAAATTGGTACGTTTCCGCCCATGAAAATCATTAATTCTCTGCTTTTGTTCTCTTGAATTAGTAGCACTTCGGGTCTGTTTTGAGCCCCGAAATGAAGTACGTTCGTGCTCAAATTTTGAGCATGGGTTTCGTAATCCACCGCGGGCATAATTGGGAATTGTATTTTCTGTTTCATTGCATGGGCTCTGAGGATCATTTTCCGACCCGATTTCTAGCCCAATTTTTCATATTGCAATATGGGTGTCATTTTTCTCGTCTTGACACCTGGATTGTATTCTTGATAGAGTGACATCTTTCTAAGGCTATTCGGAAGGAAAAGGCACACGAGTGACAGTTTGTGCTTGCAGTTTGGCCCCGAGGTAGGTTACGGTTTACTTATTAGACTTAGTTTAGTTAGAATTTATATATTTATATATTGCTGGAACGTTAGGTTGGATTTAGGTAAATGTAGGCTTAAATCCTATTTATTACTTTAAATTGGCCATTTCGGATTTTAGTTTAGGATTATCATGTTTATCCTTAGTCAAGGAGCTTGTAGTATTTTTTTGGCTAGCTTGGAATACCTAGGTTGCTTTTTTGAGGTTTTAGAGGTAGAGTAGAGATTTTTTTGTTCCTTTTTCGCTATTAATTTCCTATTATCCTCTTTATTCTAGAGTTGTGTGTAACTGTGGGCCCGAGGCCATAGCTTGGAATCGGATGGAGCCCCAGGTCAATTCTCTTGGTTTGGAGGGTATTTTTGCCCTGTTTTGCCCTGTTGTGAGTGGTTTTATTTGAATACGGACATTTCATGCTCATACTGCATTGCATATTATTGGCACGGAAAGAGAGTATTTTTTGAGACTTTTGGTTCAAAACAAGGTTTACTACGACTACGGAGATTTTCGGATTTGAACTAAACTTTATTGGATTTTACCATGGGTTTTTGAAGGAAAAAGGGAAAAATACTATTTTATGCATATACTTATAGTCTGATGCGGTATTCCGAACCCCTGGTGCATTATTCTGAGTTTTACTTTCCTTTCACCTATATATATACATATATGCATAGTCCGATGCGGTATTCTGGGTGCTCGATACAGTATTTCGGGTTTATATTATTATGCATTCATACATTACATCATTATTTCATCGCATTGCATTGGCTTGGGTGATTTTTGGATTGTCGGTGGTTTTGGGTTGATCCGGTTACTACTTCACCTTTTTGTCTTGGTTATTTCAGTTTTTGGCTTCGTAACTAGATTTAGGTGGATCCCTGTATTTTAGCTGCTTTCCTATAATTTATATTAATATGCTATCTTTCTATGCTCGGTCGACTTATGATGCCTACTGGGTACCCATTGTCTTGGTACTCATACTACATTGTGCATCTTTTTCTGATGCAGCACCTAGTACGAGCCACCCTCACTGATCCTCCCGCCGTTCGAGGCTTGCTGCAGTTCGAATAGCGGTGAGCTCCCAGCACCTAGAGATTGTACATACTTTCCATCTTGTATATTTTATCTATATTTTGTATTTTGGAAAGACAGAGTCTGTTGTGTAGCTACTCTTTACTTTAGTCGCTCTTGTAACTGCTAATCACTATTATAATGAGAGTTAACAAATCATCCAACAAACTATTCAATTTTATATTGATAGTTTAGCCCTAGATTTCACCCATTACGGGGATTCACAACCTCGAAGATGAGTTTAGTTACTCATGTTTAGAACAAGAACAATAAGATGATTTAAAGGAAACATACTTACAAAATTGGTTGAAAACCAAAAGAAGTTCTTCAATCCCAGAGCAAAGTAGTGCTCAAACTCGTTCAAAACCAAGACAAAACGGAATGAAATTGTATCATCTATTGTGTGTAATAAAATAACCTAAGGATGCTATTTATAGGTGAGTAGGAATCATATCCTAAAAGGTCTACGAAAGGAAATCCGCGTCATCCCATACGATTGCCAAAATGAACTGTTCTTGCTCAAAATGAATTGTTCTTCGCAATGTGATAACTTACGTCATTCACCTAGTTTCTAGAAGTGAAAATAGAAGCCAAAATGGACCGTTATGGCTCAAATGGTCCATTATGTTGGCATTTATAACTTGCTAATTTTACACAGTTTCAGGTTTGGAAAATGGCCACCAAAACGACCAGTAATGGCTAAAAATGGTCAGTAATGATGGCCGTTTTAACCTCCTATTTACGCTTTATTTTTTTCCTTTAACTTTGGTTGGAACTGATAATGCTAGAAAACTCTCTCCAATAAGAGGTGGTAGCGATCGTCAGTGCAAAACAAAATAAATATCCCAACGAGTGTCGGAGTTGATCCCACAGAGAGTGGATATGATGATTCACTAAAAGACAGTCGATTAATATTTACCAAGAGAGTAAATACTCAATAAACTAAAAGTAAAAATTAGAGGGAAACAAGGAAAGGGGAATTAGAAATATCGCAATTCAAACTAAAAAGCAACATAAATAAGAGATTTCTATTCAAGAGAGAAGGACGACTAATGGTATGCTTCAGAAGGGATTCGAATGGGGGTTAGGGTACTTGCGTAGTTATGCAACTTCTCAACAAACAATATGGGTAGCATTGGTTTTAGTCATGTTTGTGAATCTCTCGATCTTCCAAACATATATCCAATGGTCTCTACTTAAGCACCATAGTTTCAACACAAACCAACCAATTCAAGCTTGGGAAAGTCATACTATTTCTAGCTTAGACTCTTAGATGAGAGTTTCCGTTGATTAACCTATTTCTAGCCTCAATTTAAGGTGGAAACCTCAAATTCCTGTCACGCCCCATGACTACCCCTTGACATAACATGGGACCTGGGACCATAAGACCCAAGTTAACCCTTGGTCATAGCATAACTCAGATAACATAAGAAAACATAGCGGAAGCTTAAATAGATAGCTAGGCAACCAACTCCATAATTGATAATGTCAAGAAGAACATAATCTGAAAGAGAGACCCGAATAATTGTCTATGTCTGAAAAGCCTCCACATACGACATAAGGAGTTGCTGGGACAAGATCCCAGCTAACTCAAAGTGCTGAAGAAACAATAAATAATGCTAAACTCAAATTAGTCCTCGGGAGATGAGGAGTCACCAATAGTCGCTAGATGGCCCACGATCATTAGCCACGTATCTCAGGATGGGAACCTGAATCTTCATCATCAAAAGGATGCATCGCAAGAACATGCGTCAGTACTATAGGATTTACTGAATATATGAGATATGCAGAATCATGATAAAAACATACTTAAAATTGAGTTCATGCATAAATAGAGAAATCATAAGTAAATATCATAATTAAAGAATACAACATGAGATAGAAGTCAAACCTCAAAAAAACTTGTCATAAGACTTAGAAAATTTGAAAAAATTCATGCGGGAGTTTCTTATAACCAACAATAGACCATGTGAGCTATATGAAATCTAACTATATAACCCTAGTCAGCAAAGCTGCCCCGAACCCTACCAAGATAAGGGACACCATAATCCAACTATATAACCTTAGTTGGAAAAGCTGCCATATGTCCGCTAAGGCACATGGAACCATAATGTCATAGCGTGGAACTACGTTCATAAGCCCATCGGGCGATACATAACCTAAGCTGGCAATGTAGTTTTGGACTTGGGTTATCTAGAACCCTCATCACTCGGTGCTAAATAATACTTTCGAAACATTCATATAGCTCATATAATACTTGTGACATATCTAATGCCAAAACTATTTTAATAGTATTTGGACATATCTAATGTCATGGAATTCTCATATCATAAGTCTTAATACTAAGCATGGCCATAATTCAACATATACTTTTCTTTCTAAATTTATAGTGTGAAGAATTTTGCATGCAATTTTCATAATACTTGAGGTCATGTTATCTAAACATTCCAATTTTATTTGAAAACATGCAATTTAATGAAATCATGCTAGAATTCATCCTCAACATATGATCTTTTGAAAACACTTAAGGAATCACAATTAAAACATGAGTAATGAATGAGAAACCATGAATTAATGCTTTAAAACTGAATACATAAGTTTTCCCACTTTGGGTAAGAACCCTAATTTAGAACTTCATAAAAATTAATTTAGAAGATTGGGGTTTTGGGCA
The DNA here is from genome assembly GCA_003996215.1 of Jaltomata sinuosa. Taxonomy (NCBI): domain Eukaryota; kingdom Viridiplantae; phylum Streptophyta; class Magnoliopsida; order Solanales; family Solanaceae; genus Jaltomata; species Jaltomata sinuosa. The sequence goes on from QJPP01004864.1 coordinate 63,806, forward strand.
TAAGGATGAAGGAATTACCTTATTGAATACCCACATACCTGAATTGAAGCTTTCTCATGCTAGTTTGAGAAGAAATAGAGGCTTGGAGTTGGAGGTTCTTTCTTGGAGCTTAAAACTTAGAGGAGTGGAACTCTTTTCCTCTTTTCGAATAGGATGAGTAGAATGGGAAGAGATAATGCTATTAGGAAATAACACCCTACTAAAAATGGCCAAAACGACCGCACTCAGGAGTTAAAATAATAGGGAAAAAGACTAGAATACCCCTAACTTGAATAAAAAGTTGCATAAAATCTTTTGCCTCACGTGCTGCCTGACGGGCGTCGGACCCGCGGAGACTCATCGGACCAAGGCATCTGACAAGCTTGATGAGGTCTGGAATATCTGGAGGCTTTTGGCGGCGGTTTCCCATGGCCCATTGCAACCACGATGCATGTGGTGACTCCCATAAGAGAAACGGGAAAGTTGGGGAAAAGCTACTGGAAGATTCCGATGGTGGATTCCCATGGACCGTTGCTACTGCGATGCCCATCGTGACTACCCATTGGGCTGGAAGGAATTGTGGCTCAAGGTCACTGGATGATATCTATGGCATTCCCCATGGCCCATCGAATCTTTGACTCCCATAGCAGCTGCATGTGGGGTCCAACAGTTGCAGAAAAATCCTGGATTTTAAGTTTATTAGCTTGTTCAAATTCCGGGGTGTTACAATATCTCTCTCTTGGGATCATTCATCCTCGAATGAAGACTAAGTAAGAAAAACTGGAGAGAAAATATCCCAACTAACCGACAAAACATGAAAACTGAGGAATAAGCATGAAAACTAACTTTTTATCTTAAAACATGACTGAACTAAATTTGGAAAACATGAATGCATGCTAGGATCATGAGAGAAACTGATGGAATAGGATCGAAGGGACATATTAAGAAGGAAACTACTACCTTAGGCTGAAACTGGACCGAAAGGAAAGAGATGAGGGTACTTGGCTTTCATGGCTACTTCTGCTTCCCAAGTAGCTCCCTCAACTAGCTGATTCCTCGAAAGGACTTTTACCTAGGCGACTTCCTTGTTTCTCAACCTCCGAATCTATCGATCAAGAATCTGCATGGGAACTTCCTCATAAGTATGGTTATACTTCACACTCACATCTTCCAAAGGAACAATTAAGGATGAATCACCAACACACATTTTCAATAAGAAAACATGGAAAACTGAATGAACCGCTTCTAAATCTGTTGGCAACTCCAACTCATAAGCAACGCTACCAACTCTCCTCAGAATCCATTAAGGACCTACATAATAGGGGCTAATTTTCCCTTTCTTACCAAACCTCATCACACCCTTCATGGATGACACTTTAGGAAAACCCAATCACCAATCTCAAACTCTAACTCTCATCTCCTCACATCTGCATATATGATTTCTGTTGACTCTGAGTGGTCTTCAACCTTTCTCTAATAATCTAAACTTTCTCCATGGTATCATGAATTGAATCTGGACCAATCAAAGCAGCCTCACCTACCTCAAACCAACCAATAAGAGATCTACACCTCCGCCCATAAAGTGCCTCGTAAGGAGCCATCTGGATGCTAGAATGAAAGTTGTTGCTGTAGGAAAACTCAATAAGAGGTAAGTGATCATACCAATTACCTTTGAAATCAATCACACAATCTCTCAACATATCCTCTACAGTCTGAATAGTATGCTCTTCCTGACCATCCATCTATGGGTGACAAGATGTGCTAAGCTTTACCTAAGTACCAAGAGCTTTCTGAAACAAACTCAAAAACTGGGATGTAAACTGAGTAACCCTATCTGAAATGATAGAAAATGGAACACTTTGCAATCTGACTATCTCCTGAATGTAGACTCTGGCATAATCCATAGCAGAATTTATAGTCTTGACAGCCAAGAAGTGGGCTGACTTAGTAATCCTATCGACAATCACCTAAATAGAATCATGCTTCCTACGAGTACGAGGCAAACCTATAATGAAGTCCATATTGACCGCTTCCTATTTCCAAGTAGGAAGATCAATATCCTGAGTCATACCACCTGGTCACTGATGCTCAACCTTCACTTGCTGACGGTTGAGACACTTAGAAGTAAAATCTGCTATGTCTCTTTTCATACCACTCCACCAATAGACTTCCCGTAGGTCATGGTACATCTTGGTGGCACCAGGGTGAATAGAATACCTGGAGCTATGAGCCTAGGTCAAGATCCGCTATCTCAACCCATCTATGTTAGGAATACATAATCAACCCTGATATCGAAGCACACCATCTCCCCCTTGGGAGAAAACCTCTACTCTCTGCTGATGGACTGCACCCTTCAACTGGTGCAAAATAGGATCACTGTCTTGATTCTCTTTCACTTTAGCTACCAAAGATGATTCGGAACCATTCTGAATGATAACACCACCTTCCATCGAATCCATAAGGTGAACTCCTAATCGAGCAAGTCGATGAACATCCTTGGCCAATTCCTTTTTTCCATCTTCAACCGAAGAAAATCTACCCATGGATAACCTACTAAGTGCATCCGCCACGATATTAGCCTTACCCGGATGGTAAAGCACACTCATATCATAATCCTTAGGAAGCTCAAGCCATCTCCTTTGATAAAGATTCAGTTCCTTTTGAGTGAACACATACTGAAGAATCTTATGATTGTTGAATACATCAATGTGAACACCATACAAGTAGTGTCTCTAAATTTTCAAAGCAAAAACCACGGCCGATAACTCAAGATCATGAGTAGGGTAGGTTTTCTCATAAATTTTAAGTTGTCTAGAAGCATAAGCACTCACCTTACCACGTTGCATCAACACACAACCCAAACCAATTCTAAAAGCATCACAATACACCACAAATCCATCTAAGCCCTCGGCTAGAGCTAAAACTGGAGCTGTGGTCAACCTAGTCTTCCATTCCAGAAATTTTTTCTCACAACCAAGTCAATGGGGTAGCAATGGAAGAAAATCCTTCCATAAATCTTCTGTAGTAACCAGCCAAACCCAAAAAGCTCCTAATATCGGACGGGGAGGTGGGCCTAAGCCAGTTTTTCACTGCCTCTATTTTCTGTGAATCAACTCTAATACCATCTCTAGTCACAATATGACCCAGAAAAGCAACAGACTGCATCTAAAACTCACACGTGCTGAACTTAGCAAATAACTATCGATCCTTGAGAGTTTGCAACACAACTCTCAAATGGTCCATATGTTCCTCTTTGACCCGAGAGTATATGAGAATGTCATTAATGAAACCAATCACAAAATGTATACAAATACTGTTTGAATACACGGTTCATCAAATCCATAAAAGCTATAGGAGCATTTGTTAGTCCAAAAGATATAACCACAAATTCATAGTGACCATATCGAGTTCTGAAGGCTATCTTCGGAATGTCACACTCTCTAACTCTGAGTTGATGATAACCAAATCTAAGTTTGATCTTAGAGAAATCACTTGCACCCTGAAGCTGATCAAACAAGTCATCAATCCTAGGAATGAGATACTTATTCTTGATTGTGACCTTGTTTAACTGATAGTAATAGATACACATTATGAGAGAACTATCCTTCTTTCGCACAAATAGAACTGGAGCACCCTATGGAGAGATGTTGAATTTGGTAAAGCCTTTATCAAAAAGGTCTTTCAGTTGGTTTTTCAATTCCCCAAGCTCTGCTGGAGCCATTCTATAAGGAGGAATAAATATAGGATGTATATGCGGAAGAAGATCTATCCCAAAGTTGATATCCCGCTCAGGAGGGACTCTGGGAAAATCCTAGGGAAATACCTTAGGAAACTCATTCACAATAGGAACTCATTTGAGTGATGGGGTCTTAGACTTCGTGTCCATAACTCAAACTATATGATAAACATAACCCTTAGAAATCATTTTCCTAGCCTTGGGATAAGATATGAAGCTGTCACGCCTCGAGCCTACCTCTTGGATGTAACAAGGGACCCAAAACCACTAGTGGTCTCAAGCTAACCCTCTGGGATTAGCATGACTTAAAAATTGAACCTAAACATAAGAGCGGAAGCTTAACTAAAGTAATGAACAACTTAATCTATTATATAAATAAAAGACTCAGAATGAAAATCTGAATACAACCGAATATCTGACTCTGTGTCTGAAAGCCTCTACTACTGACGAACTACTGGGATAAGCCCCTAACTAACTCTAAATACTAAAAACTGAATAAACAAACTAAAAATTGAACTAAAGTTAAACTCCAGGTCCTCGAATAGGGAGTACTTTAAAAAGCTGGCTCGATGTGCTGCTGATCTACTTAGCCATGAGTCTGGGAATGGGCTACAAAATCTACACCATAATAGGATGCAACACAAAGAGGTATGCGGTCATAAATATGGAATGTACTGAGTATACGAGATATGCATATGTCATAATAAAATATACTTGAAAGCATGCTTAAAAAAGAGATCATGCATAGATAGAAGAAATCATAAGTAAGTATCAACATTTGAACGTAAGTCATAAAACAATAAGCCAAGCTGAAAAATAGGATATCATATAACTTAAAAGCTTAAAAACATTTATACCGGAGTTTCTCTTAACCGACATAAGCCATGATGATCTACAAGGAGTCCAGTGTCGTACACCCACACCAAAAAAGGTTGTCATAACTAGCCAAGGTTAGAACCATATCATAATAGGATCGTGCCATAAGCCATAGAGGGCAACCTACGGTGAAAACATAGTTTTGGACTTGGGTAATCTAGAACCGTCATCGCTCGTGCTAAATACTACTCCCGAAATATATCATGAAGCTCACATACATGTGACATATCTAGATGCCAAATTTTGTTCATAATCATAATCATATTGGCAAACCCGGATCATCATACAACTCACAAACCTTGGTTTGAAAATAGTTCATGAGCATTAATGGAACATCCGAATGTCATACAAATCATGAACATACTGCTGCGAGCCAAAGCTCCATATCATGTCATAAATCATATGCTAAAAATCATTTATTTGGAAACATGCCTTGTTCATCGTGCGTGTAGCAAAATCATGGAAAAAATTACTCAACACTTGCATAACTTTATAAAATTTTAAAAATAGGGTTTTAATTGAAAACATACCATAGGGTGAAACCATGCTATAAATCATTATCAATACATGGGATTTTGAAGACACCTAAAAAATCTCATATGTAACATCGGAAAAAGGTGAGAAACCATGAATTTATGCTAGTAAACTGAATTCATAATAATTTCACAAATTGGACAAGGGTTAGCCTTCAAATCATTAATAGGAAACCACTTATAAAAATTCATGAAAATTCATGTAATTTAGAGTGAGAATTCATTGAAGAATTATGAGGAAACAATATTTAGAGAAATCCATGAGAATTGGGTAAGAACCCTAATTTAGAAATTCATAAAATCAATTTAAAAGATTGGGGTTTTGGGCATAAGGGTTAAGGAATCCCTTATTGAATATCCACATACCTGAATTGAAGCTTTCTTACTCTACGATGAGAGAATGGAGACTTGAAGATGAAACCCTAACTTGAAGCTTGAGAGAATGGAGACTTGAAGATGAAACCCTAACTTGAAGCTTGAGAGAATGGAACTCATTTTCTTCTTTGGGAACTTGATTGAGAGAATGGAAGAGAACTTAGGCTAAGTGAGAATAAAACCCTTTTTAATTTGCCCAAAATGACTTAACTTAGGAGTAAAAAGAGTGGAAAATTACTAAAATACCCCAAGGAAAAGAGTCTTAAAAACTGCTGAAAATTTCATCATATGCTTCTACATACATGAACCACGGCCCGTGGAATGAATCACGGTCCGTGGAATGAATCACGGTCCGTGGAATGAATCACGGTCCGTGGAATGAACGTCGTGGTTCCAGGGGACTTTTCAGGCCTTTGGATTGATTTTCACGAGTGGAAACCATGGTTCGTGGTTTGATCCATGACCCATGGATCAAACTCATGAATCTCAAGCCAAAAATAAATTTGCAGGTTTGATTTCACAGAAAAAAACCACTGGTCATGGTTTGATCCACGAGCCGTAGATGGCTCTCGTAGTTACTGTCTGTCAAACACATTTTAGTAAAACACTGATAACTTTTTATTTCTTACTTTTATTAATGCGCGGTTAGTGGCATTGGAAAGAAGACTCAAAGATCTTTAAGTTGGTGGGTACTAGAGCAACTAACTCCTTATATTCTAGAAGTTATGAGCATTTGAAGTTGACCCTCAAAAAATGGTACACTAAAACTCAATTGGTAAGGAAGCTTTCAACTCAACTTTGAGCTAGTGGTTCTTTATGATCCTTATTAATATCTAATAAACCTCCGAAACTTAAGAATAGGTCTTAATACTTAGAAACATAGAAAATTTATCTAGTTTGGGTGTAACAACACATGAAGGATGGTTCAGATCTTGGCTTAGAATTTTTGGGGAGTTACAATATCTCCCCCTTGGGATCATTCATTCTAGAATAAAGACTACTAAGTTGATATGGGAGGGGGAAATAATTGCAATCCCATCAACTAAGTTCTAACAACTAAAGTATTTCATGGTAACTGATTTCTGACTAAAATATAAAGTGAGATCCATTCATGGGGCATGTATGCATGCAGAGAGCATAAGCATTACTGATGGGACATGAAACTATATACCTAACATGATAACTGGTCTATATTAAGAGTAGGGACTCAGATGAAACTCATAAAGAACGAGCGCATTCTTAGAAATTGTAGTTAACTGAAAAGACATCAAACTGAGAGGGGTAACTATACGAGACAACCATTCTCTTTTAAACTGAACTTACTAACTTATACTGACCGGAATGTATGGACTTATAGCCTTAGGAATAATTATTGATAGGTATGAACTAATCAGATATGAGGAGCCTAGTATTCTTGCAAGCTGATGCTACTGGACCTAAGATATGAGCAACCTAGAAAAGCAGTCAAAACAAGACTATTCTTGCCTTAAATACTACGGTTGACAACTCTTAAGCTTAGAAACACCTTTTAACTACACTAACTCCTTTGAATACTAAGGTTTGAGTCTAACTACCTGCTTTCACCATGTTCAATCCTATCTCGACTAAATCTCTTACATCTAGAGTTATCTCCCAAGAATGATATTCTTTTTTATCACGAAAATCAACTAACCTTGAGCTCTAATCAATGGGTTAGTAGGCGCACAAAGCAAAGGCCTACATGTATTTCATCATGACATTCAATCATATCACTATGATCATCTTATGTTTGTAGATCATACTATCCAAGACTTCTCCTCTCTTTCCTAGCATATCTAGGAGCTGTGACTTGAAGAACTTCTATAAAGAGAAATACCAAAAAAATTCATCTAACTATTTCACATGAATGATCCTCACATAACTTTTCATCCATGCTTATAACCTACTACTTCCCATTTAGGTTACTACTTAGCTTCCTTCACTAACAGCGATGACAACACAAGCTAAGATTACTGAAGGAATAGAGTGGGAGCATTAGCATCATGAATGAAGGAATACTTATTGATCTTGACTTACACTTAGCTTGATCTAGCCATTTAAGGTGGGGTTTGAGAAGTCAAGTGCATGAGTGTCTCACATCCTTGACATACCAAGCATAGTTAGAGTAAAGAAATCACAAGCACGAATTATTGAAGAATGCTGGTATGAGTGTATACATAATGTAGCATGATTTCATTAGCCATTAAGTCATGTCTGAGGAATGAGTATATAGAGCTGAGCATAGTGTGAGACATGAGTTTACATATATAACAAGTATCATGGCATAAAGATGAAATTCATACAATCATAGAGTAAGATTGGTATCGCTGTCTGGAGCAATTTCTGTTTGTTCTGGGAGTTTAGTATGGACGTGAATCTGCATGAGGTCTGTGAATTTTAATTAAGACCATGGAACTGGAATAAAAGACATGAATGGGGTGTTGTAATGAGGGAAGTATACTTAAGGTGCTAGGATAGAAATAAGTCTCTGCACCCCTCCTAACTTCATTCTAACACCAATTAGCATCATTGCATGAGTCTTTAAAATCTGACTGATTCTACATCCCATCATCTCCCCCTTAGATTCATGCTACGTTCTAAGTCTGTGGACCTCTCGCTAACCTATAAACGAAACTATGATCATTTTACTCTAACAAAGCAAACATTAATCTAGGAGTTAATCTGAATATACACTTCCTTCTATAGTCTAAGGATCACCCTTACCTAAAAATCATGGCCTCAACCTTTCTATCTCATATAAGGGTTGTACATATCACACTCAATAACTTTCAACCTATGCCTTGCAAAGACATGTCAAGCTTACATGGTTCTAACTACCAAAGCTCTCTCTTTCTACTACTTACCAAACTAAATGCGTTAAATGCTATACCGAGAGGCTCAAAAATACCTATCCTTCTCTAATCACATACATATATATCATGCCTACACATTCACACTTGTTGCAACTTATTACTTAAACTCTTGCATACACTATACAAAGCATACCAGAAAATACCACAAAACTATTATTCTCACTCGCATAATATCATCCTTTTGTTCACATCCTATAGATTGTCTATACTAGCACACGAACTTACCACTCTTTTATCCACACCAAGAGGTGTATCATCCCAATACCCATCTAGTAAAACACAACTCTAAATACATACTCTAATTAACTATCATTCTCCTATCTAGGCTACAATACTTCTAATTTCATATTTTTGGCTCTAGGTTCATTCTACTACTAATGGCTTACAATACAACATCTGTCGGGTGGAAACATAACCCAAGGATCTAGGTACACATTTTCCCCTCTTACGAAATAATTAGTAACAAGATTCTGGAAGAGAATCTGAGAGCACCTCGCTGATAGATAATATGAGATTTTCTAGTCGTGGCACCTCATATATGAGATATAGACAGCGGAACTTGGAACAACACATAAATTTGGAGGATAAATAGAGTTAAAATCTATCGCATAATAAAGAAAATTAAAGAAGTAAAGTTTTCCTAAAAATGTCTCGTAGCCTCACCATAATAAGTGTGGCGCGCTTCACACCCATAAAAAATACTCTACTTAATGTGGCTTTCAAACATCCTGGGACTCTTGAACCTGATGCTCTGATACTAAGTTTATCACCCCCGAGCCTACCCCTTGGATGTAACATGAGACCTGAAACCATTAGTGGTCTTAAGCTAACCCTTTGGCATTAGCATGACTTAAAAAATGATCATAAACATAAGAGCGGAAGCTTAACTAGAGTAATGAGATACTTAATCTGTTATATAAATAAAAGTCTAAGAATGAAAATCGGAATGCAACTGAATATCTGACTCTATATCTGAAATCCTGTACTACTGATGAGCTGTTGGGACAAGCCCCCAGCTAACTCTAAATACTGAACACTGAATAAACAAACTAAAATATTGAAATAAAGTTAAACTCCAAGTTCTCTAATGAGGAGGACTCATAAAGCTGGCTAGATGTGTTGCCGATCTACTTAGCCACAAGTCTGGGAATGGGCTACAAAATCTACATCATAATAGGATGCAACACAAAGAAGTATGCAGTCAGTACTATGAAACGTACTGAGTATGTGAGATATGCATATGTAATGATAAAATATACTTGAAAGCATGCTTAAAACTGAGTTCATGCATAAATAGAAGAAATCATAAGTAAATATCAAAATTTGAACGTAAGTCATAAAACAATAAGCCAAGCTGCAAAATAGGATATCATATAACTTAAAAGCTTGAAAATATTCATATGGGAGTTTATCTTAACTGACATAAACTATGATGAGATACATAGAGTCTAGTGTAATACACTCACACCAAAAAAGGTTGTCCTAACCAGTCGAGGTTAGAACCATATCATAATAGGATCCTTTAATAAGCCACAGAGGGCAACCTACGGTGATAATGTAGTTTTGGACTTGGGTTATCTAGAACCCTCATCGCTCGGTGCTAAATACTACTCCCAAAACATATCAGAAAGTTCACATACATGTGACATATCTAGATGCCAAATCTTTTTCATAATGATAATCATATGGCAAACCTGAATCATCACACAACTCACAAAACTTGGTTTTGAAAATAGTTCATGAGTGTTAATAGAATGTCGAGATGTCATACAAATCATGAATATACTTCTGCAAGCCTAAGCTCCATATCATGTAAAAAATCATATGCTAAAAATCATGTATTTGAAAACGTGCCTTGTTCATCGTGCTTGTAGCAAAATCATGGAAAACCTTACTCAACACTTGCATAGCTTTATAGATTTTTAAAAATAGGGTTTTAATTGAAAACATACGATAGGGTGAAATTATGCTAGAAATCATTCTCAATGCCTGGGTTATTGAAAACACTTAAGAAATCTCATAGGAAACATATGAAAAAGGTGTGAAACCATGAAATAATGCTAGTAAACTGAATTCATAACAATTTCACAAATTGAAAAAGGGTTACACTTCAAATCATGAATGTTAAACCACTTATAAAAATCATGCAAAATCATATAATTTAGAGTTAGAATTCATAGAAGAATCATAAGAAACCAATTTATAGAGAAACCAATGAGAATTGGATAGGAACCCTACTTTAGAAATTCATAAAATCAATTTAGAAGATTTGGGTTTTGGGCATAAGGGTGAATGAATCCCTTATTAAATACCCACATACCTGAATTGAAGCTTTCTTACTCTAGGATGAGAGAATGGAGACTTGAAGATAAAACCCTAACTTGAAGCTTGAGAGAATAGAACTCTTTTCTTCTTTTCGAACATGATTGAGAGAATGGGAGAGAACTTAGGCTAAGTGAGAATAAAACCCATTTTAATTTGCCCAAAATGACTTAACTTAGGAGTTAAAAGAGTGAAATTATAAAACTACCCCAAGGAAAAGAGTCTAAAAAACTGCTAAAAATTTCATTACAGGCTTCTATGGACATGAACCACGGCCTGTGAAATGAATCACGGCCCGTGGAATGAAGGTCGTGGTTCTAGGGGACTTTTCAGGCCTCTGGATTGATTTTCACGAGTGGAAACCATGGTTCATAGTTTGATCCATGACCCGTGGATCAAACTAGTGAATCTCAGGCCAAAAATAGATCTGCAGGTTCGATTTCATGGACTCAAAACATGGTCATATTTTTATCCACGAGCCGTAGATGGCTCTCGTAGTTACTGTCTGTCATTTTGAAAGAAAAATATATTTTAGTAAAATGCTGATAAATTTTTACTTTGACTTGTGTTAATGCGCGGTTAGTCGAGTTAGAAATAAGATTCGAATATCGTTAATTTGATGGGTACTAGGTTAACTAACTCTTCATATTCTAGGAGTTATGAGCATTTGAAGTTGACTCTCAAAAAATGTTACATTAAAACTCAATCGGTAAGGAAGATTTCAACTCAACTTTGAGCTAGAGGTTCTTTATGACCCTTATTCATAACTAATACACCTCTGAAACTTAAGAATACCTCTTAATACTTAGAAACATAGAAAATTTGTCTAGTTTTGGTCTAACAACACATGAAGGACGGTTCATATCTTGGCTTAGAATTTTTGGAGTGTTACATTTTCTCCCCCTTTGGATTATTCTTCCTCGAATGAAGAATACTAGGTTGAGATGGGAGGGGGAAAGTGTTGCAATCCCATCAACAAAGTTCTAAGATCTAAAGTATTTTATGGTAACTGATTTCTAACTGAAAAATAAACTGAGATGGTTTTATGGGGCACATATGCATGCGGAGAGCAGAAGCATAACTGATAGGACCTAAAACTGAATACCTAACATGATAACTGGTTTGGATTAAGAGTAGGGACACAGCTGAAACTCATAAAGAACGAGCACATTCTTAGAAATTGTAGTTAACTGAAAAGACATCATACTGAGGGGTAACTATACGATAAAACCATTCTCTTTTAAACTGAACTTACTACCTTGGACTGACCTGAATGTAGAGACTTCTAGCCTTAGGATTAATTATCAATAGGTCTGTACTAATCTGATATGAGGGGTCTAGTATTCTTGAAAGTTGATGCTACTAGACCTAAGATATGAGCACCCTGGGCAAGGAGTAAGAACAAGACTATTCTTGCCTTAAATACTAAGGTTGCCAACTCTTAAGCTGAGAAACACCTTTTAACTACACTAATTCCTCTGAATACTAAGGTATGAGTCTAACTACCTGCTTTCACCATGATCAATCCTATCTCGACTAAATCTCTTACATCTAGAGTTATCTCCCAAGAATGATATTCTTTTTTATCACAAAAATCAACTAACTTTGAGCTTTAATCAATGGGTCACTAGGAGCACAAAGCAAAGGCCCACATGTATTTCATCATGAAATTCAAGCCTATCACTATGATCACCTTATGGTTCTAGTTCATACTATCCAAGACTTCTCCTCTCTTTCATAGCATATCTAAGAGTTGTGACTTGGAGAACTTCTACAAAGAGACATACCAAAAATTTTCATCTAACTATTTCACATGAATGATCCTCAACTCACTTTTCAACCACGCTTATAACCTACTACTTCCCATCTAGGCTACTACTTAGCTTCCTCCACTAACAGTTATGACAACACAAGCCAAGATCACTGAGGGAATAGAGTGGGAGCATGAGCATCACGAATGAGGGAATACTGATCGATCTTGACTAACACTTAGCTTGATCTAGCCACTTAAGGTAGGGTTTGAGAAGTCAAGTGAAAGGGCATGAGTGTCTCACATCCTTGACATACCAAGCTTAGTTGGAGTAAAGAAATCAAAAGCTTGAATTATTCAAGAATGCTGGTATGAGCGTATGCATAATGTAGCATGATTTCATTAGCCATTTAGGTAGAGGACTGAGTATATAGAGCTAAGCATAGTGTGAGACATGAGTTTACATATATAACAAGTATCATGTCATAAAGCTGGAATTCGTAGAATCATAAAGTAAGATTGGAATCACTTTCTAGAGAAATTTTTGTTTGTTTTGGGAGTTGATTATGGATGTGAATCTGCATGAAGTCCGTGAATTTAAATTAAGACCATGGCACTGGAATACAAGACATGAATGGGGTGTTGTAATGAGGGAAGTATACTTACGGTGCTAGGATAGAAATAAGTCTCTGCACCCCTCCTAACCTCATTCTGACACCCATTAACATCACTACATGAGTCTCCAAAATCTAACTGATTCTACATCCCACCATCTCCCCCATATATTCATGCTATGTTCTAAGTCTGTGGATCTCTCGCTAACCTATAAATGGAATTATGATCATTTTACTCTAACAGAGCAAACATTAATATAGGAGTTAATCTGAATATACACTTCCTTCTATAGTTAAAGGCTCACCCTTACCTAAAAATCATTGCCACAACCTTTCTATCTCATATAAGGGTTGTACATATCACACTCAATAACTTCCAACCTATCCCTTGCAAACACATGTCAAGCTTACATGGTTCTAACTCCTAAAGCTCTCTCTTTCTACTACCTACCAAACCAAATGCGTTAAAGCCTATATTGAGAGGCTCAAAAGTGCCTATCATTATCTGACTCAGATACATATATATCATGCCTACACATTTACACTTGTTACAACTTATCACTTAAACTCTTGCATACACTATACCAAGCCTACCATAAAATACCACAAAACTATTATTCTTACTCTCATACTATCATCCTTTTGTTCACATCCTATAACTGGTCTATACTAGCACAATAACTTACCACTCTTTAATCCACACCAAGAGATGTATCATACCATTACCCATCTAGTAAAACACAACTCTAAATACATACTCCAATCAACTATCATTCTCCCATCTAGGCTACCATACTTCTGACTTCATATTTTTGGCTCTAGGTTCATTTTACTAGTAATGGCTTACAATAAAACATCTGTCGAGTGGAAACACTACCCAAGGATCTAGTTACACATTTCCCCTCTTATAGAATAATTCGTAACCAGGTTCTGGAAGAGAATTTGAGGGCACCTTGATAACGCCCAAACTACACCTCAAATTAACGAAGCGTTAGCGGTCGTAGTCAAATATAGAACCCAACAGAGGTTGGGGTCGAATCCCACAGAGAATATGGTGAAGATTAAGCCTTTAGTGAAGTATGTGACTAGTCGTCAATAGTTTCCGGAAAAAGGGGGGGGGGGGTGTGAAATCAAATTGTAAACAAAACAAACAATAATGTAT
>QJPP01004865.1:0-83936 GCA_003996215.1 Jaltomata sinuosa
CATTGAGATCTTGGTACCCAACCCAAGACTCCATTTCATTAAAGCTCCGGCACACAAACCGGAGCATACATGGAGATCTTGGTACACAACCCAAGACTCCATTTCATTCAAAGCTCCGGCACACAAACCGGAGCATGCATTGAGATCTTGGTATACAACCCAAGACTCCATTTCATTCAAAGCTCCGGCACACAAACCGGAGCATGCATTGAGATCTTGGTACACAACCCAAGACTCCATTTCATTCAAAGCTCCGGCACACAAACCGGAGCATGCATTGAGATCTTGGTACATAACCCAAGACTCTATTTCATTAACGCTTCGGCACACAAACCGGAGCATGCATTGAGATCTTGGTACACAACCCAAGACTCCATTTCATTCAAAGCTCCGGCACACAAACCGGAGCATGCATCATAATCATTCCTTTTTCCAGCAAGTACACAATCTTGCATCCCCAGCGTCTCACAGCTCGACATTGGGGCAATTTTGAAAGAGACATTGGGAATATGTAAATGCTTCTGTTCCCAAATAGTCTTTTCCTTTAATTATTTTTTTTTCCAGGGTCGTCCACCCCGAACAATAGGACAAGAGGTAATTTGCCTCAACTTTTGAACTACACCTGGCCTGATCTTCGTGAAATTCGAGGTATGTAGGCAACTCTAAATCAGAGTTCGGCCATATTTTTATCATAATTTTTTATCGAGCAAAATTGGCTTCATGTCAACGTTTTCGCCCAAAGATTCTTACATCATCTTTAGTCGAAAAGGGGCAAACTGTTGACACCCAATTTTGGCTCTCCGTGCTTAAAATTAACGTCTTCAGGTTTCCTGATCGTTAAAGAGCACAAAATACTTTTTTTTACACATTTTTTCATGAAATATAATAATTTATTGATAATCATCCTTATTTTAGGAATTTTATCAATTTATTGATATATTTTTATTTCTCACAATTTATTGATAATTATCCTTTATTTTGTAAATATTAGGATTTTATCAATTTATTGTCATTATACAATTTTGACAATCGCAATATTTTTTACAGTCATCCGCACACGTACACAATACAAATACTACAATTTCAATCATTTAAAACACATTACATTTTATTTTTATCACATACCAATGCACACATTTTTGTACATTATTTATATTCTCTAATACATTCCGCAAGCACAAGAGGTCGGAGCAATTAATTCTAATACGCAGAGAAACGAATCAGTCAAGTCAAGGTCTTGTCATCTTTAATAAAAGTGACATTTGACATGACTGAATACGACTATCGTCCTCTAGTTAATAACCTTGTGCATTGGTTAATAATTTGGGTCAAGTCAAGGTCTTGTCACCTTTAATAAAGGTGACATTTGACATGACTGATTAGGGCTATCGTCCATCGGTTAATAAACTTTATACATTGGTTAATAGAGTAAATAATCTATCGGATAATAACCAAAAAATAAAAAGGATTAGTCTTTTATTTTTTGGACAAATGGGGGTTTTGTTTTATATTATAAAAGGGGGGAGGGGTGCATTTTATTAAAGGGGAACAAAAATACACACAAAAAATAAACACACACACACACATTTACGGCATACACACACACACACACTACCCTACACTACACACACACACTACATTACACTACACACACACAGACACTAAAAACTACACTACACTATACACACCCACACTTTTTATTATCTTCCTCTCTCTCTCTCCCGTTGGCTCTTCTCCGGCCAGCAAAACGCCGGAGCTCCGGCCATGAACAACCACACGGCCACCAACGCCCCTCTCCCTTTCCCCTCCGTCTTACCGCTGCCTCGCCGGAGGTGATGACCGGCGAGCCACTACCACACGGCCGGAAAGTTCCCTCAACTCCACAATCCCCACCTTTTCTTCTCCTTGGCCGGATCTCTCAGATCTGACCGGAGAAAAACACCTCCGACCGACTGGATTTTGTTGAGATAATATGTTATTGTGTATGTTTGTATAGATCTGTCCATAACTCGCATTTTATGGTATTTTCACACCATTTTTTGATGACATTGCTGACTTTGCCGGAGCTTCGATTCCGACCCTTTTGCTGTTATGTTTCAACGCTATTATCATGTGCTTGACTGATTTTTTTACATTTTTTCGGTGACCTTGGATTTTCCGGCGAGAGGTTTTGTTGTTATTGTTGGACTGTTTTGCTGATTTTTATGTCATTTTTCACCCGGAAAATTTACTCCGGAATGGGTTTTGCTCGGTACTGTTTAGCCAATTTTGGGGCTGTTTGGACGATTTTGTCCTTGCTCTTTACTATTTGCGATATTACACTGATATCGAACAAATACTACACTACATTGGTCAATGAAAAAACTCCCGTCGATTTTTGAGGCCTCCACAATAAAAAAGACGGATACATATATACATACGTAGCAAAAAATAAGTTTGGGCGATGACGAAATCTTGTTATTACAAGACGAAATAAAAAGTTTTATGATCCGCATCTTGGCGAGGTGATCTCGGGTGGCCAACCGATGCTTCGCAGCCATGGCGTATCTAAAACTTAATACAACTACATATCTGAGCCCATACTACAATAAAATTCTATTTTCTTATATTTACATACATATATGTATTTCTTGACTTATTTTGATAAATATTTATTTGTTATTAATATTTTTACTAAGTGTTTATACAGGTACGTGAGGATGCTTCCCGAAGACGATAATTAAAAGGAGTTTGAAGATCTCCCCAAAATTCATTGCTTTATTTATATCCTTGTAACTCTTGTAATTGTATAAAAACTAAAATATAGTGAAAACTTTACTTTTGGGGTGTCGGGTGGGAGTGTCCCTTTATTTACTTATCTATTATTATGCACTTAGGCAAAACTTTAAGTCGTAAGTACTTTATAAACAAATTAATTTAACTTAGATACTTAAGTTAATTAATTCATATTCTTACGTTACGCAAACATTAGGACGTCTTTTCTTTCTTTTTTCCTTCTAATTAGTTTTACTTGAAATCCTTTTTACACATCCTTTTGTTAAAAACACTTTTAAAATTTACATTCTTTTCTCATTCTTAAACTCATTTTCTCTTGCAAAAACGAAACAATATTTACATAATGAAAAAATACAAGTCAATCAATGTAAATCATTGTACAATCTTTTCGATACATTTTTTTACATTATACATTCCTTACTCAATGTATTCATTCTTACATTTATTGCACTTAAATATATATTACTTATACATTTTTCATATACATATATATATATATATTCTGTAAGTAGTATCTACTCTTTTTATATTAACATATTTACATACTTTTTATATTAACATATTTACATACTTTTTTTATACCTTCTTTTACACTCTTTTATATACTTTCTTACATATAAATTTTATACATACTAAATTTTCTCATACATATAAAAATACATTTTTTATACTCGTATGCACATATTTTAAAATTATTTTGTGCACTTGTATATACATATTTATTACTGTTCATAGTTATACTTTTTCAAAAAATATTTTTTACCTTCCCTCTCTTTAAAAAATTAAGTTTAGTCGGGTACCACATTTGTGGATTTCGAAGGATGCCTAACACCTTCCCTTCGGAATAACTTGAACCCTTACCTAGAATCTCAAATGGTTTTTCGCAGATTAAAATGCGAGTCATACATGTCAATAATAAAAAATAGGTTTCCTTATTTTCCTTAAAAATTGGGTGGCGACTCTGTACATAATAAAAATTCTTTTAGAGTCCATAAGTTGTGCTTTATCTAACCTTGGTAAAAATAGGGCATGACAACATGTTTTTCATTGATTTTCAAGCAAGTGCATGCCTATTTCCTATGTTCAATAAAAATATATGTTATGATGAAATTGAACTAGAGTCATGCAAGTTTTCAAATTATGAATTATTATGCAAGGCAAGACACTACATGTGCCATCAATACTCATGAATTATTTTCTAAACCAAGATTCGTAAGTAGTATGAAGATCTGGGTTACGATCATATTTATGAACAAGCTTGACATATAGATATGTCACATGTATGTGAGCCTTATGTTATATATTTTTTGGGAGTAGTATTTAGCACCGACTGATGAGGGTTCTAGATAACCCAAGCCCAAAACTACGTTACACTGTAGGTTGCCCTCCGTGGCTTATGAAAGGATCCTTATGACATTGTTCAAACCTTGGCCGGTTAGGACAACCTTTTTCAGTGTGGGTGCATGACACTGGACTCCATGTAGCTCAGCATGGCTTATGTCGGTTTAAGAGAAACTCCCACATGATTATTTTAAAGCTATGAAGTTATATGATGCTTTACTTTGAATCTTGACTTTACTTCATGTTTTATGTCTTATATTTTGATAATTTCTTATGCTATCATTTTTGTTACGAATGAGCTCATCTTAAGAATGGTTTAAGTATATTTTTATCATGATCATGCATATCTCACATATTTGGTACATCCTATGATACTGACGCATATTTTGAGCTTCATCCTCTTAATGATGCAGATTCAGGTTCCCTCCCTCAGGCACGTGGCAAGAGACCACAAGTTATTTCCAGTCAGTGTTAGTGAGTCCTCATTGTTCGAGGGCTAGTTATGATTCTAGATAGTCTATGGTAATTTACCTCGATACCTTGAGTTAGCTAGGATCTTGTCCTAGCAACTCCTTATGTCATGTGTAGAGGCTTTTCACACATAGTCAATATTTGAGTCTCTCTTTTAAAACTATATTCGTATTGACTTATCAGTTATGAATTTCGGTTGCCTAATGTTCTATCTATGCGTCCGCTATGCTTTCTTATGAATGAATGAGTATGCTATGACCAAGGGTTAACTTAGTACACTCATGGTCTCAGGTCCCGTATTACGTCCAAGGGGTAGCCTCAGGGCATGACAATTTTGGAATAAAAGAAGTGGGTGCATTATAGTGGGTAGGAAACCATTTAAATTATGTAGAACTTAGAGAAGGAAGATGGAGTGGAGGCCTCATTTCTCTAAATATGGGAGCATTTGTAGCATTGACCATCCTGGTTAATTCTCTGTTCTTTCGCATTTATTCCCCCATCTCATCATTTTTTGTATTAGTTGAGCAATCAGCTTACTCTAATCTCATAGGATTGGATCTTGTATAGCCACGTTGGTCAACCTAGTTTCCTCAGTATTGCCAGTCATTTTTCTTTTTATCAAGCTACGGTCAAGGAAGGATTCAACTTTTGAAGTAAGGATGTTCAACTAGTTTTTCAACACAGACCAGTTTCTTAACTTCTACTTAATAAGAGAAAAAAACCAAAAAAAGGTATCCATGTTAGATTCTGTTTATGATAAATGATGCAAGATATTCGACAGAAGGTAAATAAACAAGTGTTTCTTTTTCCTAAAGGTGAATTAATCCACTGATGGATTTTAATAGGAATGACTCGAACGGAAAAAAATTTGTTTGTTGATTTTTGAAGTAACTGATTTGATAAGAAGGTTGGCTTGTATCGAATCAGCTTTTTTGTAGTTTCACTTATTACTCTTACATTTTGAGATTCTCCAAATTTTCATCAAAAGTAAATTCTTTCAGAAATGGGGACTGGGCCTTGAAAGGCTACGTAGTTTGGATAAGGTGAATTAACTTTTCGAAGAGATAGGAACAAGATTCTAGATGGCTTTTGAGTAGGTCTGAATTTTTTTGAGAAACTTAAAAAACTCGAAGAATCGTTCTGCTAGACTTTGTATTGTGGCCTTGATTTCTGCCTATGGGGTCTAAAATATTTTTGCAGGAGTGGATCAATTCACCTTCAATTGAAGAAATACACAATCACACAAACACAATTATATGACATAACATGCAAGCAATTTATAGCGCGTCCTATACAAATATGTGACCTTTTATGCCAAAACTAGGCCTAACAAACTGAAGGATGCATGTCATTTGTAAGACGTTTCATTGCCCCAAAAATATATTATACATACTGATTGAATAAATCTAATTGGGATACAAAATAAGGGAAAGGGATGTACAATATTAGTCCCACACAGGGGCACAATCCTAAACTATACCGTCATGGAAGGTGCTTCATTCTGAAACTTCTTGGACTTCTTAGACGACCGCGAGTCAACTACTTCACTCGTCTGTTTTGAGAATGTGTGTTTTTAGTGAAGAACAATTGCAAATACTTGCATAATTGTCATTTATTCCTAATGCAAACTAATGCTTTTTCAAGGGAGGCGGAATATACCATGAAAATGCAACAATTTATAATTTGCAGAATTTAAAAAAGTAAACAAATTATTACAAAACTGAATAGTTAGTCAAATAACAGTTAGTTAAGATTATTTTTGTTAGAACCTAGTTGAATCCCAGCAGAGTCATCATTTCTTATTTCGAGAAAAATGGTTTGACTTTAAACTTAATTCGAAAACTTTAAAGAAAATTTCTAAATTCAATTAAAGTACAGAGAGTTGCCACTTAATTAATTAAAGGAAAATTAAGAAAACCTTTAAAAAAATCTAAAGCTTAAAACAGATAAAAACTTCAAAAAATTAGAGATTATGGGTAAGTGGTTCATATTAATATTTTTAGAAGAGTTTTAAGACACTCGAAATATCTGCTAATTCGCGATTATCCGACGATTTAAAACAACTCTTATTTTGACTAACTTTGAAAAATAATTAGTTTTGAAAAACTATGAAAATATTACCAACAAAAATAATTTACCTATGGATAAGTGAAGATGTTTGAAATTATTGAAAATAGTTTAAGAAAAGCATGATTTGTACTTGAGAATTTTTAAAAGATAATAATTATCGTTGAAAATGTACAATAAGAATAACTTCATTTCATAAATATTGAAACTCAAGTTAAGAGGAAATAATGAAGAACTCACGGCAAGGTTTCATTTTTAGACTTGAAACAAGTAAATTAAATGAGAACAAAATTTAATTTAAGAGTTATTTATTTGATTAAGTGGCCGAATTAAAACACAAAAATAGCAATTCTTTTGGGAACTTAACTACGTTGTTTAAATAAGAGTTAAAGATAGTATTAATTACAAATAATTAACATGGATAAATTATAAGTAAAATAAGAGAAGAGTTAAGATTTGGGCCTCTTTTGGCCCATTGTAATAACTTGTTCAGATCTGGACTCTGAAGTGGGTTCTTAGCCCATTTTCCTTCTGTATATCAGTAGCTTACCTTTGTATTTCTTTGTATATAACCACGTATACTATGTATACCAATATGGAAACCTGTATTTTTGCTTCCTTTTAATGTATGTACACATGTATAGATGTATATCTGATGCTCTCCCCTTGTAAAAATCTTTATACTCATGTATATCATTGTATACCAGCCTGGATCTTTGCATATTAGTCTTATTTGGACTTTGTGAGGCTTTGACTCGAAGGAACTTTTTGGGTTTATGCCCAACGTAGAAGATGAGGGGAGGGAGTTCAAAGTGGACTCGGGTTGGTGTTACATGCATCAAAAGAGGAGATAAGGATTAGAGATGCATAAGACAAACCAAAGGCATAATGAAACTAAAAATAGAAAATATGCTTTTACGAATAGTCTAGGTAAACACATACTTGATTTACTACCAGTGTGATCTTAACAAATTTTGAAAATTAATTTAACTCATGTTTTAAGAGCAATCAGCAAAAAGGGCAACCAATTTTTGCGCATTTTAAGGAGAACATCATTCATCACACCAATTTGGCGAAAACTCTTTGAAGAGACCTCATTTTTAAGCAAAGTATTTGCAGAGAATACTTGATCCAAAGTATCTGTTAGTTAGGAAAATAGGACAGAGAAGTTCATGCTCTTTTACTATGTAAGATACAAATGACTCCGTGTTCATCCTACATCAGTGATCAATGCAGTCCAAGAGAGAATCAATCTCGATAAAATGCATACTCAACATCTATGCTAACAGAATACTCCAACTCATTATCACACCATCCTTAATTGAGCAAACAAGAAGCAAACAAGTAGACCATCAACTAAAAAAAAGCAAAGGTTTTTATTAATTATTGTCCCAATATCTCGATGTATCACGTATCACATGATTTGATATCTTAATGAGCAAAAACACACAAGACAGGAATCTTACAAGATTATGCTAAAGAAATTAAACACTGCAATTCTAACTAATAACATGACAATGATTGAAACCATTTTTTTTTAAAAGGGTAAAATTTGACAAATCTATTCAATCTTCTAAATAAAGAAAGGAATTTCAACTTTAAATAAGAGCAGAAAAACCCATTTTTGTGAAGATTTGTAAAACATAAAAGACTTATAGCGGGACTCACACAAAAAATAAACAAAGGCAACTTTTAATTAAAAGGAACAATCTTGGTACGAAATCCTTGTTTTAAAAACATGAGCATCCCTCTTGGTTTATTCATGATTTACTCGAAACCTATGTGACATCTTCTTACTAGATTATTAAAATAGTGAGGAAACAATCATGCTTGGACAGTATTGAGCATATAGACATGAAAAAATAGATTGTTAAGCGGAATCGATGAACAAAGAAGAAACATAATCAAGCTCCACTCATCTGAAACCAGCCCCACTATTCTGAATCATCTTAATACTATTCCCATTAATCCTAAATGTTCAGGGCAAGAGAAACATAGATATTTAACTTGAAAAGCTAGCCATACTTGAGAATTTAATTCACATTGTCAGACTGAAATGAATAAAATGAACTTACAGAACTACAAAAAGGAGAATTACTCAAATTAAAACACATAAAGCGACTGAAAACAGGAACATGATTATTATAAAACAAACAACAACCCTTAACGATACTCAACACATTCGCATCTCTACAGTCAGCTAAACATAACGAAAACTAGGAAAAATAAAATGAGAAGGAGAAGTTTACCTTTTTCGGCTAGCGAACGGGACTTCGAGTTGCAGAAGAAGACTCCACCAACTTCAATTTGACTTTGAAATCTCTAGGTTCTTAGAGTTAGAGAAAAGACTCCAAAAATCTAAAACCCAAAGAGAATTCTTAAAAGAACTCCCAAAATCATAGCTAAGAAATCCCAAGCTTCTTTGAGCCTTTTAGGGTTCTCTCCGCTATGAAATCATTACCTAAACAAGAGGAATAGTGAGGGTATTTATAGGGGAAGATTCGGGTGATTTTTGGAGAAGATGGCGATGTGGGATAGTGAAAAGCTAGGGATTGTTTTTGGTAATTTTGGATTCCTTGAAGAGGATAAGGTTGTGAGCTAGATTCGTACTAATTTTGACAATTTTTGAATGGAAAAATAAGAAAATTAAGAGGATAATCACTTAAGGAAACCACATGGAAGCTTCTGGAGGTACAAATTCTCGTGCTTGGCACATTCTTTGTATGAATTGAGGGAGAGAAGAAGTAGGCGGAGTCTATTTGTAGTTGCTGGTGTTGTCATTTGGTGGAGATGTGAAAAAGAAGCTTTGGGAGGGGTCATTTGGTTGTTCTGAGTGTAAAGGGAAAGAGAAGAAGAAGTATTAAGGGGGTTTAGACTAGCTGCTGGACCGGGGCGGCTGTTTAAAATAGTGGGCTGAGGGAAGTTAATTTGGGGTAAGGTTTCTGATAATTGGAGGATAAAAAGTGTTTAAAGGTTGGCCACATTTTGCGAAATGTGGCCAAATTCGATTTAAAGAACGACCAAATTGAAACAATTTAGTAAAATTCGGCCAAAATTAGAATAAATAAATTTATCCAAATTAAATATTGAGCTTTTTTTAATTGAAACAAGATAAAATATTTATTTTGTTTAAAACATAAGAGACTACATATTCAATTAATCTCAAAATTTAAGTCAATTTTGAGAAAAACAAATCATTCTCAATTTAAACACTATTTCCATCCGAAAATAATTTCAAAAAGTATTTTTCTTAAGTAAAATTTATATAATTCTATATAGTTAAATACAAAATATATTCTTACTTAAAAATGAAAAAATTATCGTGGAAATTCATTTTGAAAATATTTTGATTTTATAAGAACAATTACTTTAAAATTGTTTTAAAATTGAAAAAGCTCAAAATTAATTTGCAATGTGGATGGTAAAAATTGGGTGTCAACAGTATGCCAGTATGAAGGATTAACTTGGGGCCACTTGTGGTTCTAGGTCCCATGTTATGTCTAGGGTATAGCCTCGGGGTGTGACAATAACTACTCCTAACAGTTCATATAAAGCAATAAGCACGTAGCACGTAAGTCTTGTTTGGGCTATCGAGGCCACCATGATATCTAGGAAAGAACAAATGCTATGCGGGCTTTCAAGGAGACCATGATCTCTATATAAACACTGAGAACATGTATATTCAATGTAAACTAGGACAATGAGCCACTAAACTGCCAACAAAACAACAACAACGCCCAATTGGCTAACAAGTTATAGCTAATGAACATACAAGGCCAAAACGGCCACCATCTTAGATATGAAACCCAACTGACTAATCTGCAAGCCTCTATGAATACAATACTTTGTGAGGCAGGGCCCCAACCTACCCAAAAACTATAAATAGAAAAAATACAAACCTCTGAGACTCTACAAACCCCTAAAAGAAAAAGAGTCAACCAACCTACTGAAAGATCAGCTATGCTACCCGACAGGTCTTTCTGGTCGTCGCTCAGAACCTGCAAGCATGAATGCGGTGGCCCCATGCAGTGGGGCATGAGTACAAAATAATGTATCGAGCATGTAAGGAAAACTTAAAACTAAAACTGAAGTGTAGAGACTGAACAAAAGGTCAGGAGTAAAACATAAATACAATAACTTACCTTCCTACAATAAGATACCATCTAAAGCACATAGAAAATAATAACCTTACTTGGCCCCCATAAGCCCGACAAGTATAAACAACATACAATCGCCATAAGTCCTAACAGGCGCAACAGTTGCTAAATACCCATACTGGCCCCCTTACCTGGACCCCAATGATGATATGGACTGAACTGTTTGAATGTACATGTTCCGTAAATTAATCAAACTCTAAAGCTTAGTGGTACTATATAAGTGCTACCCTGTTGGTACAGCATGCCCATCCCATAGGTACGGTCTGCCCGGCCCATAGGCATGGTAATATAATGTAACTGATGCCCTCTAGGTATAGCCTGCCCATTCCGTAGGTATGTTCTGCCTAGCCCAAAGGCATGGTAATAGTAACCAGAACATAGGCTCCAAAACCCTGCAGTGTCAGTGTCTGTTGAGGCAAAAACAAGCTCATAGGCGGCAACAAAGATGATAAAAACAACACAATAATATCTTGTAATCACACGTGACCTCAATAAAATTGTAACATGCTTTTCTAGGCTACTAGCTAAGGAATATAGTCCTCCTGATACTCGCTATATCATGTTGTGAAGAAAAACTCAATACTATAATGCCCCAAGTCGAATAACAACGTTACACAGTCCATACAAGCTTTGTCCTTAAAGGTCATGCCAGAAAGTGAAAAGGAAGCCTTAACATACCTTTCAACTAAATCACCAAATATGTTACTATGAAGCTTGACCAACCAAATGCAATGCAACAAATGTGAGAATCAACAAGGCTGCAAGAATGAGCCATAACCAATCGATAAGACATTAATGTCGTACTCGCGACCTGCCAAGTCAAAATCATAAAATGAGGCTACTAACAATAATAAACAACAGTTAAATCCAATAATAACATGGTAACCACATCTCAAAGGAGCGACGAGATCCTGGGGCACTATTTCTAGTAGAGTCTTACAAATCAGTATGATGACATCCATATCCAATATGCGAGAAGCTATAGGACATTCCTAGGAAATGTGTCATCTTTTTAGATTTCTTGTTGTGCGTTCTTGGCTTATTCAACATCTAAGTATCTTTGTTTCACTATTTCTCAGATAGTTCAGACGAGATCTGTAATGGGTGAGGATGAGGCCCCTGCACCAGCAGTTAGAGCCCTAGGTGGGAGATGGGGTAGAGGTCGACCCAGAGGTTGAGGTAGGGCATGGGCGGCGGTGCCAGCTTGGTCAGGATAGGCTACCGTCACCAGAGCCCGAGGGTAGAGTTGATGAGGTAGAGTATGAGCTAGAGCATGTGGGGCTAGCCCAGCATCCGGCAGGTTTCGTGACTAATCCAGTACTACAAGACACTTTGGTTAGGTTATTGGGGTTTTTTTAGGGTATGACTCATCCAGAAGCTTCACCGACTACTCCGATTGGTTCTCAGGTTAGAGATGAGGGTCTGACTTCAGCTCAGGAAACAACACAAGGTTTAGGAGTGCAGCCTGCTGCTGTGGATCCTAGATTGGAGGTATTACTGGTTCCTACAGTTGCTCTCCCTATTCCCACTG
Source organism: Jaltomata sinuosa (assembly GCA_003996215.1). Lineage (NCBI taxonomy): Eukaryota > Viridiplantae > Streptophyta > Magnoliopsida > Solanales > Solanaceae > Jaltomata > Jaltomata sinuosa. Next base: position 12,343 of record QJPP01004865.1, read on the forward strand.
GGCCAGTTATGCCTGATGATGAGCAGAAAATGCTTGGTAGGTTCTTAAGATTGGGTCCTCTGAGGTTTTCAGGTGCTTTTAGGAAGGACGCACATGAGTTTGTGACTAGCTTCCAGGAGAGATTGCATAATTTAGGGTTAGTTGAGTCACATGGGGAAGATTACACTGTGTTTCAGCTCTATGGTCTAGCAATACAGTGGTAGAGGTCATATGTCGCTTGCAGACCAGTTGGGTCACCTCCTCTTAATTGGGCTCAGTTCTCCGTAGTTTTCTGGAGAAGTATGTACCACGTAGCATGAGAGAGTAGTTGATGAATTAGTTCTATAGGTTAGAGTAGGGATCCATGACTATGACTGAGTATGAGGTTTTCTTTAACCAGTTATCCAGACACGCCACTATGATTCTGCCCACCTAGAACGAGAGAGTGTGCCATTTTTTTCAACGTTTGACTTTGCAACTTTGCTTGTCTACAGATTGTATGGTAGCATCAGGTCAGTCATTTCTGGAGGTAGTAGATCATTCCCGCACTATTAAGGGAATTCTTTGCGAGGCCCAAGGGGCAGCGATAAGAAACCCGGTAATCAGGGAAGTTTTTGTGGTTTCCATACCTGTGGTAGAGGCTACTATGGTAGAGGTTTTCACCAGCAGCGCTTCCAGCCGAGCTGGCCTGTTCAGGCGGCATTACAGACTTCTGAGGGTCAGAGTAGCTAAAGTATTATTCCTGCTTCATGAGGTGCTTATTCAGGGTCCACAGGTTATGGTGGTCATTCTGATTCAGCCATGCCTTCACAGTGGGGTACATATGGTTGGTGTTGTTACGAGTGTTGCAAGATAGGCCACTTTGCTAGAGAGTGTCCGTCAGTACCACATTAGAGGCGATAGGGCAAGTTAGTTCAGGCCCCCAGGGCTCTAACACCTCCAGCTAGAGGCAATTAACAGTGTAGTAGGGTGGTTCCCAGGGTACTAAAGATGGTCCTCAGTCTAGTAGGTCAGGTGGTCATGGCATTCGGAGCCACATGTATGCAGTTCCGCACCAGACAGAGGCCGAGGCTTCAGATACTGTGATTGCATGTACGATCTCCATTTTTCATCAGTATGCTTCTACTTTGTTTGATCAGGGGTCTACATTCTCTAATGTATCTTCTTATTATGCTACCCATCTGGAGTCTGCTTGTGAGTCCTTTGATGTTCCCTTGTGTGTAGCTACCCCAGTAGGAGATTCTTTAGTAGTAGATCAGGTGTACCAGGCTTGTGTGCTGATTATCTTGGGGTATGACACGTGATTAGACTTTGTTGTACCTGATATAGTTTATTTTGATGTGATCTTAGGCATGGATTGGCTGTCTCTTTAACATGCGGTCTTGGATTGCTTTGCCAAGATTGTTACTCTATGGATGCCTAGTATCCCTGCTATGATATGGAAGGGTGTCGATAGCCCCATGCCGAGGGGAGTTATATTTTTCCTGAGCACCCAGCAATTAGTTGGGAAGGGGTGCTTAGCCTATCTTGCCTACATCCGTAATACTAGTGCCACCACACCTCCTCTAAGTCAGCTCCTGTGGTTTATGACTATTCGGATGTGTTTCCTTCAAATCTTCCGGGTCTTCCTCCTGAGCGTGACATGGACTTTGGTATTGATGTTGAGCCGGGAACCAAGACCATTTCTATTCGATCATATTGTATGGCACCTGCTTAGTTGAGGGAGCTTAATGATCAGCTACATGATCTGTTGTAAAGAAGAAGGATAGGTCTATGCGTATGTATATTGACTATAGGCAGTTGAATAAGGTGAAAGTTAAGAACAAATATCTGATGCCGCATATTGATGATTTGTTTGACCAGCTACAGGGTGCAGCGGTGTTCTCTAAGATATACTTGAGCTCCGGTTATCACAAGTTAAGGGTTAGGGCTGATAACATCCCAAAGACTGCATTTAGGACTCTATATGACCATTATGAGTTCCTAGTCATGTCTTTTGGGTTGACTAATCCCCCAACAATATTTATGGAGTTGATGAACCATGTGTTCAGTGCCTACTTGGACTCGTTTGTGATTGTGTTCATCGATGACATTCTAATTTATTTGAGGAGTAGAGAGGAGCATGAGCAACATCTTAGAGTTGTACTTCAAACCTTGCGCAACCATCAGTTATATGCCAAATTCACTAAGTGTGAGTTTTGTCTTAAGTCTGTGGCATTCTTGGGGCACGTGGTGTCCAAGGATGGGATTATGGTAGATCCAGTGAAGATTGCAGCAAATCGTGATTGGGTTAGGCCTACTTCTCCTACTGAGGTTTGTAGTTTCATCGGGTTAGCAACTTATTACAGATAATTTATGAGGGGTTTTCTTTGATAGCAGCATAATTAACTAGATTGACTCAGAAGAATGTTCCCTTCCAGTGGTCAGATGAGTGTGAGGCGAGCTTTCTGAAGCTCAAATACTTGTTGACTTCAGCTCTAATTCTTACTCTTCCAGTCGAGGGTCAGAGTTTCGCCGTGTATTGTTATGCTTCAGGTATTGGGTTGGATTGTGTATTGATGTAGTAGGGCCGAGTTATTGCATATGCTTCTAGACAGTTGAAGATTCACGAGAGGAACTACCCCACACATGACTTGGTGTTAGTAGTGGTAGTCTTCATATTGAAGATTTGGAGGAATTATCTTTATGGCATACATTGTGAGATCTTTACTGACCATCGTAGTCTTCAGTACATTTTTAGCCAGAAGGATCTAAATTTGAGGCAACGTAGGTGGTTGGAGTTACTTAAGAACTATGACATCTCTATTCTATATCATTCGGGCAAGCCAAGTATAGTGGCAGATTCCTTGAGCCAGAAGGCAGTGAGGATGGGAAACTTTGCTTTCATTGTGACAGAGGAGCGACCTTTAGATTGGGACATCCACTCCTTATCTAACAAGTTGGTTAAACTTGACATTTCAGAGCTGGGTCGTATTCTAGCTTGTGTTGAGGCTAGATCTTCCTTGTTGAAGCAAATTGGGCGCAATAGTTTGATGATGCAAGGTTGAGGATCATTCATGACAAGGTGGTGAGAGGTGAGGCTAGGAAGGAGACTTTAGATTCAGAGACTATTCTGAGGATCGAGGGCCGTATCCACATTCCTAGAGTTGGTGACTTGGTTAGATTGATCTTGGAGGAGGCTAATTGTTCTAGATATTTCATTCATCCTGGAGCAGTTAAGATGTATCGTGAGTTGAGGCAGCACTACTGGTGGTGTGGGATGAAGAGGGATATTTCAGCTTTCGTATCTAGGTGCTTGAACTACCAGCTGGTGAAGTTTGAGCACCAGAGGCCAGGTGGTTTATCTCAGAGGCTACCCATTTCGGAGTGAAAATGGGATCGCATTGCTTTTGACTTTGTAGTCGGCTTGCCACGTACCTAGTGGAGATTTGGTGCCACTTGGGTTATCGTGGATAGGTTGACGAAGTCTTCTCCCTTTCTGCCAGTTCAGACTTCCTACAGTTCAGAGAGGTTGGCCCAAATTTACATTTGAGAGATTGTCTGTTTGCATGGTATGCCATTTTCTATCATTTTCAATTGAGGTACTCAGTTCAGTTTGCATTTCTGGAGGTCTATTAAGAGAGAGTTGGGTACTACAGTTGAGCTTAGCACTGCTTTTCATCCACAGTCAGACGGTCAGTCAGAGCATACTATGAAGGTTTTGGAGGATATGCTGCGAGCCTGTGTTATTGATTTTGGGGGTCAGTGGGACTAATGTTTAGCCTTGGCAGAGTTTGCATATAATAAAAGTTACCATTCCAGCATTCAGATGGCCTCGTTCAAGGCTTTGTCCAGTAGGCGATGCAGATCTCCAGTGGGTTGGTTTGATGCTTTCGAGGTTAGGTCATGGGGTATCGACTTGCTTCGTGATTCTATGAATAGAGTGCAGGTTATTCATAAGAGACCTCGCATTGCCCAGAGTAGGCAGAAGAGTTATGCTAACCAGAGAGTTCGAGATCTATAGTTCACGGTTAGCGATAGTGTATTCCTTTGGGTTTAACCCATGAAGGGCGTGATGAGGTTCCGGAGGAATGGTAAGCTCAGTTCGAGGTTCAATGGGCCATTTGATATCCTTCATCATATTGGGGAGGTTGCCTATTAGTTAGCCTTGCCTACTGTTCTTTCCAGTGTGCATCCTATTTTTCATGTCTCTATGGTGCATCGGTATATTCTGGATGAGTCTCACGTGTTTTAGTTGGAGTCGGTTCAGTTGGATGAGTCCTTAGCCTTTGAAGAGGAGCCTGTTGCTATTTTGGACAGGCAGGTTAAGAAGTTGAGGTCCAAGGAGATTCCGTCAGTTAAGGTTCAGTGGCAACATGATCCCATCGAGGAGGCTATTTTGGAGATTGAGACCGATATACGGACCCGCTATTCTCGTATTTTCGAGTCTTCAAGTACAATCTTTTTTCTAACTTTCACGGATGAAATTCCTTTTAGTAGTGGATGTTGTAATCACCCTCTAGTTCATTTTTTATTTTTCATGCTTATTCTTGCATTTTGAGCTTTCCCTCAGCGGCTACAGGTTATTTATGACTTTTCAGGACTGACGATTAGGTTCCCGGGTCATTCGTTAGATCGTTATGACCATTTTCCTATTTTAGAACTTTAACTTAGAAAATCTTTGACTTTGGGTAACATGCTCGAAATCAAATTCTGACAGTTCCGTTGGCTCTGGAATGGGGATTTTGGTCTAATGGGGCCCTTGGTCTGGGTTTGTGAGTTTGCATTTTGGGTTTGCGTTGTTTTATGTGTTTTCAAGCCAGTTTGTCTTATGGGGTTAACTTTGGTCAACATTCGGAGAAGACAACCTCAGATGGAAATTCTGTTAGCGCTTTTAGCTATGGAATATTGAATTTGGGCGAGGGGGGCCTTTGGTTTAGGTCCCGAGGCTTCCGTACTTGTTTTTGGCCCTTGGGTTACGTTTTTGAAAAGTTGGCCAAAAGTTGGTTTTGGGCGTGGAGACCACTTTTTGAGCTATCAACCTCCGTTAGGAATTTTTTTGATTCTGTTGGGTTTGGAATGCTATTTTCAGTCGAATAACTCAACTTGTTTGTGTTCACGGGACCCCGAATGTGTTCCCGAGGGTCCGTCAAAGAACATTTTTGGTTGAGGCTTTGTTGTTGGCAAGCTGTTGCTGTCATGGCACAACTTGGCCTTCTCCTATGCGTGGGATGGCTACCTACGCAAAGGGAAAGGCCAGTCGGCCATCGCCTACGCGTGGGCTGGCCGCCTACGTGAAGGAAAAAGGCCAACGCTTGGATTTTTGGCCTTCGCCTACGCGACGCCCGACCGCGTTCGCATAGGCTTAGTCCAGAAGCTATATATTCTTGTTCGTTTGTTTTTCCAGCCTTTTTCTTCATTTGTGTCCAACTCCAAACACTAAATAAACTCTACCAAAGTGCTTTAAATCAGTCCTTGACTTGGGGAAATCGTTTGTTCATCTAGAGTTCGTGCTCTCTCAATTTATTGGTAAGTCTTCCTCTTCCCCAAGTTGTTTATCCTCAAATTGTTGCAAACTCCATTGTTGATAAACACTTGAAGCTTTGTTAATCCTTGTTGAATCTTTTCCTTGAGTTGCATGTTGGTGAGTTCGTGGGACACACTTCCTTGGTGTGTTTCCTCTCGATTTAGGTAGGTTTCCGCCCTTGAATCCCTAGTCTCCCCTTTTGGATTCTGTTAAACTAGTAGCACTTCAGGGTATTTTTTGGCCTCGAAATGAATTCCGTTCATGATCAAATATTGGGCATGGGTTCCTTGACCAGTTGTGGGCATAACTGTGTATTTTATTTTCTATTTCATTATGCGGGCCCCGAGGGTCATTTTTTGACCCGGTTTCTGGCCTGATTTTTTGTATAGCAATATGGGTGTCATTCTTCTCATCTTGACACCTGGACTGTATTTTTCATAGCTTGACAGCTTTCTGAGGTTGTTCAGAAGGGGAATGCACACGAGTGATGGTTCGTGTTTGCAGTTCAGCCTCGAGGTAGGTTATGGTTTACTCTCTAGACTGAGTTTAGTTGGATTTTATATATTTATACATTACAGGAATGTTAGTTTGGACATTAGGTAGACTTAGGGTTAAATCCTGTTTATTGCTTTAAATTGGCCATTTTGGATTATAGTTTAGAATTTCTATGTTTATCCTTAGACTAGAAACTTGTAGTATTGTTGTGGCTATCTTAGAATCCCTAGTTGCTTTTAGGAGGTTTTAGAGGTAGAGTAGAGACTCTTTGTAATTTGTTTTTACTTGTGCCTTCCTGATTTATCCGCTTTATTATACCGTTGTGTGTAACTATCGGCCCAAGGCCATATCTTTTATTTGAATGGAGTTCCAGGTCAGTTCTCTTGGTTTGGAGGGTATTTGGCCCTGTTTTGCGTTGTTGTGTGCGTTTTTTCTGAATTTGGAAAGTTACATGCTCATACTGTATTGCCATGCCTATCGATACAGAAAATAATGATTTTGAGACTTTTTTGTTCCAAACTTGTGATTTACTGAGTTATCATGACTTTTGGGCTCTTAAAAGGATTATCTCGGGGTTGTTTATTGATTTTTGGAAGGGAAGGGATAAATAATACTTTCTATGCATATGTCGATGAGTACAAGGATAAATTTTGGGTGCCCGATGTGTTATTTTGGATTTTTACCTTTATACATTTATTGATAAGTCCGATGATCACTTCTGGGCACCTTGATACTCTATTTCGGGTTTTTCCTTCATGCACTCATTGGATAAGCTCGATATTCTATCTCGGCTGCCTGAGTATCATAGACTGGGTTTGGTTTGTACATGTTCATACATTGCATCATCTTGGGTGCATTTGGATTGTCGGTTGATTTGGGTTGACCTGGTTATTACTTCACCTTTTAATTGTTTTGTTGTTTCAATTTTTTCTTTACAACTAGATTTAGGTGGATCCCTGTATTTTAGCTGCTTTCTTGTATTTTATATTTATATATTATCTTTTTTTGCTCGGTCAGCCTATGATGCCTACTGGGTACCCATTGTCTTGGTACTCATATTACACTATGCATGTTTTCTGATGTAGCACCAAGTACGAGCCACCCTCACTGATCCTCCCTTTGTTCGAGGCCGGTTGCAGTCTAGATAATGGTGAGCTCCTGGCGCTTTGGATACTTTAGATGCTTTCCATCTTGTATATTCTATCTATATTTTGTAGTTTGGATAGACAGAGTCTGTTGTATAGCTACTCCTTACTTTAGTCGCTCATTTACTAGTGACACCAGGTCCGGGTTGGTTCTCGCATATATTTTGTCTCTTTGGTCACTTTAGGGCCATTTTTTGTATATTTAGTATAGTGGTATGTGTATATGCTATTGGCACTATCCTTTTTATTTATTTCTTTTGCTTATCCTTACTATAACTGTTTTATTGTCTTCCACTTCGTTGGGTTTGGCTTGCCTACCAGGGGGTTTTGTAGGCGCCATCATGGCTCGGTTTCAGGTCGTGACACTCTCACTCGGTCTTGACTTCCCCCAGTGATCAAACCTGATACCCTAGGACTTCTATTGTGGGGGTGTATTTGGTCTCCCTAAATCCTGAGGTCTAGAGCAACCCTGGGCCACTATCTAATACCCATGGGCCTAGCCCTCTTCTGCTGCCCTGTTTCTACTCTCTCAGTCGGATACAACTGATATCAAAACACCTCTATGTTTTGTGCAGCAACATGAATCCACATGATATCCATATTGCCATTATATGTTGTTTGAGTACAAGCCTAATTACAATCTTAAGTCGGAGAACTCAACCCATATGACTCCGCACTATTGCATGATTTTGAGCAACAAAAAGGGTAACTTTTATGAACAATGTCTTTAGCTTCCTGCTTAAAGAATGTGGTGCACAACACATTTATAAACAAGACTCTACTAGACACGGCTTGTTGACTCCCTAAGATACGACATTGCTCTGATACCAAGTTTGTCATGCCCCAAACTTGGGGGGCGCAACTTCCACCTAATGCCAAAACATAGCCCAAAGCCAACCCTGCTAAACTATTTGCCAACGGCGCATAGCATACATACACAATAAAGGAAACAAATAAGTATAACTAACCTTAAAAATCAGCCCTCAGGCGGCAAGGCCCCTGCCAACAGCTCTAGAAAGAAGGCAGCTACTCCCAGTAGTTCATATAAAGCAATAAGCAAGTAAGTTCAGTTTGGGCCGTCGAGGCCTCCATGATATCTAAGAAAGAATAAATTCTATGTGGGCTGTCAAGGACACCATTATCTCTATACAAAAACTGAGAACATGTATATACAATATAAACTAGGCCAATGAGCCCCTAAACTGCCAACAAAATCAACAAAAATGCCCAATTGGCTAACAAGTTATAGCTAATGAACATACTGGGCGAAAATGGCCACCATCATAGCTATGCAACCCAACTAACTAGTCTGCAAGCCTCTATGAATACAATACCTAGTGGGACAGGGTCCCAACCTACCCAAAAACTATAAATAGAAAAAAGGCAAACCTCTGAGGCTCTAGCAATCCCTGAAAGGAAAGGAGTCAATCAACCCACTGAAAACTCGGCTATGCTACCTGACAGGTCTGTCTTGTCATCGCTCAGAACCTGCAGGAATGAATGCAATTCCCCCATACAGTGGAGTACAAAATAATGTACCGAGCATGTAAGGCAAACTAAAAACTAAAACTGAATTGTAGGGACTAAACAAAAGGTTAGGAGTAAAACATAAATACAATAACTTACCTTCCGGCAATAAGATACCATTTTAAAGCACATTGAAAATAATAACTTACCTGGCCCCCATAATACCAGCAGGTACAAATAGCATACAATCGCCATAAGTCCTAACAGGCGCAACAGTCACTAAATACCCATACTGGCCCCCTTACCTTGACCTTAATGATGATCTGATCTGAACTGTCTTAATATACATGTCCGTGAATCAATACAACTCTGAAGCTCAGTGGTACAATATAAGTGCTACCCCGTAGGTATAGCCTACCCATCCTATAAGTATTTGCCCGGCCCGTAGGCATGGTAATATAACATAACTGATACCCCGTAGGTACATCCTGCCCATCCTGTAGGTATGGTCTGCCCGGCCCAAAGATAGTAACCAGAACATAGGCTCCAAAAACCTGCAGTGTCAGTGTCTGCTGAGGCCAAAACAAGCTCATAGGCAGCATCAAGATGATAAAAACAACAAAATAATATCATGTAATCACAGGTGACCTCAATAAAATTGTAACATGCTTTTCTAGGCTACTAGCTAAGGAATATAGTCCTGCTGGTAGTCGCTATATCATGTTGTGGAGAAAAACTCAATACTATAAGGCCACAAGTCGAATAACGACGTTACACAATCTATACAAGTTTTGTCCTTATAGGTCATGTCAAAAAGTGAAAAGGAATACTTAACATACCTTTCAACTGAAGCCCCAAATGTGTTGCTATGAAGCTTGACCAACAACGAGTAAGCAATAAACCAACCAATTAACTTGGGTTAGTTGGTTTATCTCTAACCCCAACTCTTAGATGGGAGTTTTCGGTAAACAAACTATCTATAACCTTGGTCTAGAGTGGAAACCCCAAATCCCCACAAATGAATCTTACCAAATTTGAGAAATCCTCTCTCGAGAAAGAACCCAAATAAGCCAGCTAAGTCAATGTTTACAACCATTGACTATAATTTCAAGTATGGAGGATTCAATAGACCCAAATACTCAAACAAGAACTAAATTTTTATATGAATTCAATACCCAACAAGTATTATCTCTAATACAAAACCTAAAATCTCAAGTCAACAATACACCAATAAAATAGCAATTAAGAACAAGAGTTTAAAGAATGGAACTTAAGATTTTACAATACAACGTATCCAAATCTTCACTCCTATGGTGTTGGTTCATGACTTTTCTCTTCAAGCTTGCTAAAAGTTGTGAAGATAGCCAAAGATAGCTTCCAAAATGGATTGGAGGTGTTTTATGTAAATTGGGGTTTTTCATGATGTAAAATGACCAATTGGACCTTGACTGGAATCCGTTAGCCGCACATGCAGAATTTTAGCCGCAGGTGCATTGTCTCAGGGGCGGCTCTTATGGCGCAGGAGAGTGGTCGCTGTGGCAGCTTAAATGGCACAGGTACGCCTGTGGCAGTTAGGCACAAGGGCTGCTGGTGCGCTCTTTGGATCGCTCCTGTGGAAGTGCTGCTGCACCTCATAGTTCGCAGGGGCGACTGACCTGGTGCTAAAGTGGAGACTTCTCCCTTTTTGCTCCAACTTTTCTCCCTTTTTCTCCACTTGTTCCAAGTATCCGCAACAACACAAATCACCTGAAATATACCCAAAACATGCCATAAATGATCTCGTATCATCATTAGAAGACACAAAAGCGTAAGAAAAGAGATATAAATAAGTGGTTAATCCACCACTTATCATATGCCTCATGCATTTCACACATAGAGATCTGTGCTTTGCATGAAAAACGCATAAGGAAACAGTTGGAATTTTTCAATCCCTTGTTTTTTTATGTGTTACGTATGTGATTTGAAGAGCAATACCTGTGGAATGCATTGGCACCAAGGAAAGAAAGAAATTTTTCAATAGGCCCTAAGCATAATATGACCAAAAATCTAAGTGATTGGGGTACTCATATTTCCCTGGAAAACTCAAACACATTCAACCAAACAAAAGATTAGCTTAACGATTTCCCTTAAGAAGGATGTTACTCCATCTATCATCGAGAACATAAAGCCATCAATAGAAATCAACAGGCATATTCCAACAAACATAAATTCACTCCCTCAACCAAGAACTCTCACCCAATAACCATATTTAATTCAAACAACATATGGGCTCAGTGGTAACAATAATTTCATTCCTAATCAACATTATTCAACAAAACCTTGCAAAAAATGATGATTGGCCCTTAAGAATGATGTCACCCAATCATTCATAGGGCCAAACCATGCATCAACGCAAGTGGGTTACTCATACTTCACCCAAAATACTAAATTCAAGGCTAAAACTAACACAAAACACATGAATTATCACAGAAACAAGATCTACCAAGTTTATCACAAGTAAAATCAACAAGATACCCCAAATAATCGAGGTCCAAAATTTTTGAATCTCACCCATAACAAACATATATGAATAAACCAGCATGCTTTGCAATATTTGTTCCCAATCTACTTAAAATCATTGATATAATATCGGGGAACTTAGCACAAGTAGAGAAGATGGAGGAAAAAGAAGAAATTGAAGCTTTTGGAGTGCCCAACAATGGTAACCCGAAATTCTGAGGGAGAGAGACGGTGGCAACTAGGCAGTATGGAGGCGGTTATGAAGTTTGGGTGAAAGAGGAGAAGATTTTAGGAGTGTTGAGGGGATTTGGAGGATTTCAGAGAGAGTTGTGGAGGATTTTGTGTGAGTTATGGGAGAAAAGAAATGGGGGTGATGGTTTATAAGAGAGAAAAGAAGAAGAAAGGTTGGCGGGTCAGTATCCAGGTCAGGTCGGTCAATGGGTAGGTCAACATAAATTTAAAAACATACATGGGTGCACCGCGACGTGCGATTCGCACAAGCCAATGTGCGGCTCCTACACCACTTTACACTGAGCTATTTTTCACCTTAAATTTGTCCAGCCTTCTGACTCGGGGTGTGATGGAGGTGCAACACACACAACGGGAGGTGCGACTTGCACAACCCATCTCACATCACATCCAACTTATATTTATCTTCCTAGTCTTCTAGTTTAGGGTGCATTTCCCTGTTCAATGCACACAACAGCTGGTGAAAACCGCACGACTTTCCACACGTGCCTTTTTATTTTATTTTTCCACTTAGTCATTTTTCCTCTCCATGCATTCCTAAAACACACCAAAAACAACAAAAGGTAACAAAAATAAAGTAAAAACACTTGGGTTGCCTCACAAGAAGAACTTGATTTTACGTCTAGACTCAATGATAGTACCTTAATCTTCAACCATTATCTAGAAGCATGCCAACTTGATTAGCGTAGCCCCATCCAAAGAAAGGGAAATGCACCTTCAACATCTTCATCATATTGTCTTATTGCCAAGGTGGCAACATCATAGGCTTGGATACCTCCTTCATCTCCAACTCATCAAGGGCATCCACTAACTTGCCCAAAATATTGATCACAGATACAACTCAAAGTTTGTCTGGTGGTCTCATCGGTTGGCATCCATAAAAAGTAACTTCCTTGCTTCTAACCCAAAACACGAGCACCTCGAGCTCCATATCAACCAAAGCTCTCCCGATCGCTAATAATGGTCACCCCAATATGATGGGCACCTCAAGATCTATGTCATAATCCAAGACTACAAAATTGGTAGGTAGGGTGAACTTGTCGACTTTGACCAATACATTAAATAGAATCCCTACTGGACGTTTGATGGACCGGTCGGCCATGAGCAATCTCATTGGTGTAGGCTTAGGCTTACCCAAGCCTAACTTCTTGAAAATAACGAGAGGCATCAAGTTGATACTTGCCCCCAAATTGCATAAAGCCTTTCGAAATACAAACACTCCGATAGTGCACGGGATGGTAAAAGCACCCGAATCTTCTCATTTTTGAGCAATGTTGCTTGTCATCACAGCACTACAGTTGTGTGATATTTCCATGGTGCCCACATCAACTACATGCTTCTTCTTGAGAATCTCCTTCATGAACTTTGCATACCCGGGCATTTGCATTAACGCATCGACCAAAGGTATGTTGATGGACAACTTGCTAAACATGTCCACAAATTTCTTGAATTGGTTCTCTTCCTTCTTCTTGGTAACTATTTTCTAGTATGGAGGGCCCCCTTTTGGTAGGGTATTTTGTACACTTGGTACACTAGGATCCTCCTCCTCAATATCAATAGCAACCTGAGAAGGAGAATCAACCTCATCCTTCTCTTCACACATATTATCATCATTTGATTTCATGTTGGGTGCACTAGGCTTCACCCCGACAACCGGACTTTCATCCACTTCATTCTCAAGCACAATTTCCTCTTGCCTTTTATCATTTGGCTCCACAATAAGCTCAATAGTTGGCTTCCTCACCCCACTACACATTTGTCCACAACTAGTGACTATTGATATTACATGGACATCATTCTTCGAGTTCGTCATTGTGTCACTTGGAAGCGTCCCCTTAATCCGAGGATTCATTTGTGAGGATAGGTGGTTTATTTGTGCCTCAAGATGCTTGATCAAAGCCGAGTGTGAGCTGACCATTTGGTGAAGAGTCGACACGTCACTCTTTAGTTCCTTCACCACACTATCAGTTGACTCAACCTTTTTAAGACTACATACACCATATCTTCTATTGCCCAAACTTAGGCCAAAGCTGACCCTGTTGAACTATTTACCAATGGCGCATAGCAGCCACACACAATCAAGAAAACAAACAATTATATCTCATCTTAAAAATCAAACCTCCGCTGGCAAGGCCCCTGTCAACAGCTCTAGAAAGAAGACAGTTAGTCCCAACAACTCATATAAAGCAATAAGCACATAGTACATAAGTCCTGTTTGGGCCATCGAGGCCGCCATGATATCTAGAAAAGCATAAATGTTATGCAGGCTATCAAGTACACCATGATCTTTATATAAAAACTAAGAACATGTATATACAATGTAAACTAGTCCAATGAGCTGCTAAACTGCCAACTAAAACAACAACAATGCCCAATGTGCTGACAAGTTATAGCTAATGAACATACAAGGCAAAAATTGCCACCATCATAGGTATACAACCCGACTGACTAGTCTGCAAGCCTCTATGAATACAATAAATGGTGGGACAGGACCCTAACCTACCCAAAAACTATAAATAGCAAAAGGGCAAACCTCTGAGACTCTGGCAACCCCTAAAAGAAAAGGAGTCAACTAACCCACTGAAAGCTCGGCTATGGTACCTGAAAATGCTCAAATACACTCTCCAATGGAGGTGAATGCAATCATCAGAGAAAAGCACATTTATATTCCCAACGGATGTCAGGGTCGTACCCATAGAGAACAATGTAGTCGCGATCGAGCTAATAAAGAATAAGAGCAACTTATTGGAGTTCAATGAACAAAAAGGGAAAAGATATATATAAGGAGGGTTTTAACTAAAACTAAAGATAGAAGAAAATCAAATGAAAGATAGATTGATCAATTGCTATCCTTGCTTTGAACAAGCAAGGACAACAAGGGAGAATTGGGGATGGGAATTCGATTCACAATACTTACACCTGATTTAACACTTATGTAGTCTTGGTTAGAAGGATGCCTGACCGTCTTTCGACCAATCAAGCATATATCTTGAGTGTTCTCTCGAACCACCATGACTGAGCAATAAACCAACCAAATCAACTTGGGTAAATTGGGCTATTTCTAGCCCCAATTCTTAGATGGGTGTTTTCGGCAACCAAACTATCTCTAGCTTTGATCTACAGTGAAGACCCCAAATTCCCACTATTAAACCTTCCCGAATTTAGGAAAATCCTCGCTCAAGCCAAAACCCAAATTAGTAAGCTAAGTCAATGTTTGCAACCATTAACTATGAATTCAAGCATGGAGGATTTAATAGACCCAAATGATAAATCAAGAGAAAGCACAAAATTTAGAATTAAGAACCCAAAATAAGTATTATCTCTAACACAAAACCTAAATCTCAATTCAACAATTACACCAATAAAATAGCAATTAAGAACAAGAGTTGAAGAATGAAAACTAAAGATTTTACAATAAAGATCATCCAAATATTCACTCCTATGGTGTTGGTTGATGAACTTTCTCTCCAAGCATGCCAAAAGTTGTGAGAATAGCTAAAAATGTGTTCCAAGATGGCTGAGAAGAATTTTATGTGGATTGGGGTTTTCAAATATGTGAAATTCCAAAACTTCCCATCTGCTTCCGCTTTCCTTCTTCGCCTACGCAGAAGGTCCGCCGCGTACGCGAAGTTCCTTTGTCTGGTTGACCTTTGTGTACGCGGTCAATGCGTCGCATTCGTGGAGCTTTGTTTCCGTTGACCTTCACGTATGTCTGTGGGACACCGTGTTCGCAATGGCATATACTTTTACCAGCCACTTGCTTCTCCGAATAGATCCTTTTTGACTTATTTTCATCCGAGTTCTTCCCGAACACTTCTAACACAAAAACCTGCAAAATAGAAGTAATCTGTGTCAATTCTACTAATTTTCCACTTATTATTGCAAAAGAATAAGTATAACAGTTAAATAAGTAGGTAGAATACCCCCAAACTTGAACTATTATTTGTCCTCGAGCAACTAAAAATTCTATCTCAAGAGGCACACAACACAAGTGCAAATGAAAATACCACAAGCCAAGAAAAACTATTTCAAGCACCAAGCATGACTCTGGTTGGTACTAATGATTAGTCAATCACATGATCACTTACTCTAAGCATTCCCTTTGATTCAAAACATAATTCAATGATGCAATGGAATAATAAGAACAAGAAAGTGACAACAACCAATCCTCAAGATGTGACTCAAACCACTAGCTTACCTAAAATTGCTCATTTGATTCATTTTTTGGAGTTTATCAATGTCAGCAACTATCCTAATTCACATGCCCTCACAAGAAAAAAAGTCCCAAAAACACATTATGTACAAGGACAATCACAAGGGAAAAATACAAACACTCAGACTCACAAGGAAGTTCAAATGCTAATAAGTATCAACCATAGGCTTGCCCTTATTTTCATTTGCCACTAGCTCAATAACACTTGAATGGAGATCTCAAAGGCCTTTCTAAGCTTGTAATGTAGGCTCGGGGATAGGTGGGATACACATTTGGATTCAAGTAACTACATCCTCCTCGAACTCTACACAACTTTTTCAATTCAAAATCAAGTCCATTCCTTTCATTTTCATTCAACACGAGGCACCATTTCACTTCTTTTTATTTGAAGCCCCAATTCTTATCATTTTCTTCACCTTGGAGGATTTTCTTTCTTTTCTTTCCTCTTTGATTTTCTTTTCAAAACCTTATTCCTTTTTGTCCATTCTTTTAATGCAACAAACCAAAATAAGCTTAATTAGCACTCCTCCAAGGTACCTTTTATCAACCCCCAAACTTAGGCTTTTAGTCTCGATTTCACAATTGTGGAGTTCAAGGAGGGACAGGTTCAAGAGAGCGATTCATTGTCAAAATGGTTCAAGGTTTGTAACGGGGTTACCAAAGAAGAGGTATTAGTCTCAAGATGGGTGACTAATGATTCAATTGAAGTGCAATAGTGGCATTTAAGGATAAGTAGGCTTCGATAATCACAAAGAAGGCCTAAGATAATTTCTTCAACCAAGAGTAATCAAGACTAGCATTAAAGACTAACCGGGAAAGTTCTAGTTAACACAAGCAAGCACAAGAATTATTCAACTAAACCTCACCACACATGGCATGCGAATCATTCAAGGAAGATCAATTTTAACTTCCTAAATGAGAACAAAGAGGAGTCATTCTATATTATCACTGCTAATGAGCTAAGAGTCGCAAAAAGATAAAAGAAGTTATCACAAATACCATTCTTCGCCATGCACTTTTCACAAAATTTTTGGAAGAGTGTTCTTATTTCACTTAGCACGCAAGACTAATTCATTAGTACCAAACCAATCAATCACAACGAAACCTCAAAGACGATGATTTGCCCTTAAGAATGATGTCACTCAGTCTATCATTGGGCTAATTAATCTATCTAAATCGGTACGGCTACACAAGGTGGATCAACACAATCATCACAATCTCTGGGAACATGCAATTCGCACAAGTCGGAGTGCGGGTCACACGTGCAACACATATTCCAGTTAGTGGGCATGTGCGAAGCTCATGCGGTTCATACATCGACATGTGCAATAAAAATATTCCCCAGCTCAGACAAGTTCCATCTAGCCTAACAGGTACTCAAACTTTCCCTGGCCCACAATAACAAACACCTCAACTACAAAATAACAAAATAAGCTCAAAAGTAAAGAGAACTGAAAAGATAAACCATCAACTTCTTCCACAACAACACCAAAGCCCGACAAGAGCATAAAACCAAACAAAACAAGCCCGACAAGGGAACCATAATGAGGATGGTTGGTGTTTATACCTGATGAGTTGCAATTAGCAATGCAATGAAAGAACTTGATGGAATTTATTTGTGTGCTTAAGGAAGAAGAGCACCTTTGTTTTGAGAAGAAAACATTTGAGGCTTCTGAATTTTTGAACATTTTTAACTTACCTGGAACTTCCTGAAGGATTCGCATTCACGAGCAGTCTGGCGCATTTGTGAAAGCCTAATGTTTAGCTGGCCTTCGCATTCACGGCCAGTCCACAGCGTTTGCAAAGAATGAGTGCTGGGACAAACCTTTCAATTTTTCTCCAGCTTACTGTTTGTGATGTGCAATGCCTAGTGCGATGGTCACTTTGTGAGGTGCAAAATGCACCACATTTGCATATGCTAATGTTTTTGATCAGTTCACTATTTGATTGTGTGATGGCATGTGCGACATGCACTCTTCCAGGTGCAAAAACCACATTTTTCAGAGGTATTTTTGGTGCTTCTCAACACTTGGTTCCTCTTCTCATTACTTTGGGCACCTAAAAACACACCAAAAAGAAAAAAAATTAAGTAAAGCTTAAAAATGATGAGTTGTCTCCCATCAAGTGCACAATTTAACATCGCAGCACGATGCAAAATGCCTCACCATTTGGATCTCCACTTGGAAGATTTGAACCTTCGACCTAAACATGCATCAAATTTCCGGTGATAATCCCAGGAAGAAGGTTTGAGCATGAGAAGGCCATTCTCTTGATGTCGCATTTTGCACTTTTTAGCCTTCAAGTGATGAAGGTCGCTCTGCCCTCTTGCATCAACAAACTTGAAACTGGTTAAACCTCAATCCACCCTTCTTCCAAGGTCCTTAAGAGCTTGATTACTTAAACTTTCATCCATTCAACCAAAATCAAGGTCAAAAAATTGTTGGAGTAGGATTTGGGCGTCTCCACCTTCAATCTTGTTTCATTATCATATCCTCACTTTCGAAAATACTAGAGTCTTTCAAGATAAATCATTGGACTTTGCCTTACAACTCTAGTATAATTTGCTTAATCTCGGCATAACGAGTCATATATGAGGTAGTCGGTTGCCACAACACCTTTATTTCATGCGCATCCCTTATGTCTTCCTTTAATAGGGAACAACTCAAAACTACTACCCACATCCGTGCATGTATCAACACGGGTATTCACCTTGTTGTTCAAATTACGGATAGCAATTTCAAGTAGCCCTTCTTTTTGACTTCTATTGGCATGCCTTTTCAATAGAATCTCGAATATTGGTAGCATTCTTTCACGTTGCTCCCCATAGGCCTCTAGTTGGTGAGCTTGGTTTAACACCCATTCTAGGCTCACAACCTCCCCTAATATAAATTTCTCTACTTGTTGGGTTCAAGCACTACCGGTACAGATTCACTCTTTGGCGATTCCATGTTTTTCAAATCTTCATCATCATCCCCAAAGTGAATTTGATTGAGCTTAATGTTCGATACATGTTCATTTGGTCGGCTTGGAGGTTTTTCTTTATTAATTTGACTGAGAGGATCAGATAAATCTGTTGTGAGTTATGTGGCACAATTTCTCTCCTCTTCTTCTTTAGCCCTTGCATCCACGTAGCCTTGGTTTATGGATTACACACCCTCCTCTTTGATATCTTGCTTGGACAAGAGAATTTGAACCATGGCATATAGGCTTTCCAGGTAGGTGTCTTCTTTATCAATTTGAGCAAGAGGAGTGGTTAAATCCTTCATGGATTGTGTGGCGGAATTTCTCTCCTCTTCTTGTTTCATTCTCATGCCCACCAAGCCTTGTTTTATGGATTTCACACCCTCCTCTTGGCTTTCTAGCGAGGCCAAGAGGGTGTGGAGCTAGGCATACATGCCTCCTTCGCTTGCTACGCCATGGTTTCTATTAGGATCACAACCACCACTAGTAACATGGTTAGCATAAGAGGGGGGAGGAGGATAGTCATTAGGGTAATTTCTCCAATGTCCAGTACGACCACCACACAAATAGCAATTACGCCCATAATAGGAACAAGGAGGTGAATACCTCCCTCTCCAAGGCCAATCTTATATTTTTGCCGAAGGTGGGGTCCTTCACAATAACAACAAGGATCATTATAACGAGGGTTGCAACCACCAACATCTCTATCATTCCGTGATTCCATAAAATCAATCAAAAAATTAAACTTAAAGAAAAGATAAACAACTATTAACAAAAATTGAACTAGAGTAAGTAAACTCAAATTCTAAACTAACTCAATACGCCAAATTTTTCCTCGGTAACGACACAATTTGTAATAACACTCAAATACACTCTCAAATGGAGGTGATTGCGATCGTCAGAGCAAAATACATTTATATTCCAAACTGATGTCGGGGTCGAACCCACAGTGAACAATATAGTCGCGATCGAGATAATAAAAAATAAGAGCAACTTATTGGAGGTCAATGAACAAAAAGGGAAAAGATATCTATAAAGGGGGTTTCTATCTAAAACTATAGGCAGAAGAAAATCAAATGAAAGATTGATTGATCAATGGCTATCCTTGCTTTGAACAAGTAAGGACAACAAAGGAGAATTGGGGATGGGAATTCGATTCACAAGACTTACACCCGATTTAATACTTAGGTAGTCTTGGTTAGAAAGATGCCTAACCAATCAAGCATATATCTCGCGTGTTCTCTCAAACCACCATGAGTGAGCAATAAACCAACCAAATCAACTTGGGTAAATTGGGCTATTTCTAGCCCCAATTCTTAGATGGGAGTTTTCGGCGACCTAACTATCTCTAGCTTTGATCTAGAGTGAAGACCCCAAATTCCCACTATTAAACCTTCCCGGATTTAGGAAAATCCTCGCTCAAGCCAAAACCCAAATTAGTAAGTTAAGTCAATGTTTGCAACCATTAACTATGAATTCAAGCATGGAGTATTTAATAGACCAAAATGATAAATCAAGAGAAAGAACAAGATTTAGAATTAAAAACCCAAAATAAGTGTTATCTCTAACACAAAATCCAAATCTCAATTCAACAATTACACCAATAAAATAGTAATTAAGAATAGAATCTTCCTTGTTTTCGATCACCTTCACATTTCAACTCTTTTTAAGCTCTTTGGGTCCAATTCCTTTATTTTCTACTTTTGAACAAGAGTACCTGTATTTTCATCAATAAAGGTAATAGGTGCCTTTAAATATCATCAAAACATGGCAATAATTCATGAATAAAGGCGCAATAAGTTGGTAGATCACCAACTTATCAAACCCCCAAACTTGAACTATTGCTTGTCCTCAATAAAAACATTCACAAAGTAAGGAATGAATTATGCTCTAAAACACATAGGGTGCACACATGATTAATCTAAAATCTACAATTAAGAAAATAACAAACAAAAAGACTCAAACAAAAAGATTCAACTATAATGCTCATCTCAAGACAATTGCTCATTTCAAAACGTTTATCAAAAGGACTTCATTTCTTATTCAAATAAAGGGAATAATAATATATTCAAGCTTCTCAAGTCATTGGTATGGACCTTCAAGGTTTGCTTGAGACTTTCCACACAACTTATCTCATTCGTTCCTCTCAATTAAAATAGTGACTTCATCATTCCTTTCAAGTGTTCGATGCCACTCACCACAAGAGAGAATCCCACTCACAACCATGCAATATACAATCAAAAGGGATTATAAGAGAACTGAAAAGACTCTTACTTTCCAAAGGAAATTTGAGTCCATAAAAATTGAACCATATGGTTTCCCTTTATGTAATTTGCCACTAATGTAGAGTTACCAATCTCGAAATCACTAAGGACTTGTGGGCTATGAAGTTGTCTAGGGTTACGGTGAGGATTGCATTTGGCTTAAGTGACTAAGCCTCCCTAACGCTCTTTGTGATCATTCAAAACACCGCTCACCTTGTTGAATAATCTTATTTCTCCCTCTCACAATCCCAAGGTTCCCTTTCAACTTGATCATTCAACTTCCTTTATCACCTTTACTTGGTAGCACCAATTCCTTCTTTTCTTTCCATTTTGTTCATTTCATTGAACAATTTGAAGAAATTTTCATTCTTAGCATATGGTGCTACCTTGCATTGAAACACATCCTTTTCTTCTCCACATTGGCTTATGCACCCCCAAACATTGGCTTTTGCCTATGTTATCATTTCAATCTCCCCTAAACTTAGGATTTTAGCCTATGTTTAACTTTCAAGCCATTAGGGAGGATGTGTGCAAATATTTAGGTTCCAAGAAGGGTCAAGGTATTAACAAGGTGCCAAAGAAAAGTCACAAGCTCAAATGGGCTTACTAGGATCAATGTAATAGGGAAGTCCATTTCGCTGAAGTGGCTTATTCAAAAAGGGCCTAAGGTCATCTTCCAAGCTCAGTTTCCTTAAGAATTTCGCCTTGAATCACATTCGGGGTAAGTTCTAGAAAACACATGCACACAAGAATTAAGTACATCCATACCACACAAGGCATCACAATACAAGAATTTTCAAAATGAGTCTCAAAATCAATTGAGATGAATAACTTTTGACAAGCTATTCCAAGTTCATTTAACACTCATTTGTGAATCGATCAAGCCAAACGAAGAGTGTGCAAGTCATGATAAGAGAATGCTTTACTCAAAATCATTTCCCCTCTTTCCTTCAATTTTCAAAAACTTCTTGCCAAGAAATTTTTTTGGTGGATCCATTTTGAGACAAGAAAAGCACGGACTCAAATTAATATTAAAACTTGGCATTTTACCTTAAGAAAGTCTCTTCTCAATTTATCCTAGGGAAACACCAACCCAGTTTGACTAAAAAATGAACAAAAGACATAAAATAAAACAAAAATAAAAGAAATAATTTGCTCCTTTGGAAAGAACCATGGTATGAAAAAAACCCTTGGAGTTTATTCACTAATCTACTATTAACAAAGTGACCAAACTTTTTAAAGTGCTTCATGATTCATTTGAAATTGAACCTCGGCGTAGACACTAAGCGCATTTGCAAGGCCACGAGTAGTAATTGTGTAAAACCAACCTGGCGATATCGAGAAAATAAAGCATCAAGACTGACAAGGGCACAGTGAAAGCACTAATCAACAAAATAAACTAAAGAAAAGACCTAGCAAGGGTAATATCACAATCATCCAACACGTGCCCAACAAGGGCCAAATAAAATTTCTAGCAGGGAATAAAAATGTCAAGGCTCAACTAGGGCGATAAAAATAATATCTCAAAGCCCAACATGGGAAACCAACAACAATAACCAGAATGCACCACCTCCCCCATAAAAATAAAGTGTTCCCTTAATCCTTAAGCTCAAACATGAAGGAAAGGGTGCAAAAACTCCCTGTAAATCTACTCTTCATCATTTGTCTGCTCTGCTGCCTCTGTACTGGCACCTGCACCACTTTTTTGGGAGTGCAAAGTGAGTTGTGACTCTCTTAGCACCTTCTAGAGCACTTGATCTTCATCATCAGTCAGCTTCTCATCATCTCCCTCATACGCGGCAAATAACTCATCTATAGGATCGGGAGTGTGATGGGGTTGAGTCATGGTCTCATTCAAGGCACTCAAGTCTGCATCATTAATCGGGGCCTTCCTTTTTGCCATGTCAAAATCCTTCCGGATCTCCTTCACAACACCCTCAATGACATCCACCCTCTGGCATAGATTTATCATGCTATCCAATATGTCTTTCATGGCCTTCTTAACAGCCTTCTGAATCAGACCAGGCTGCTAGTTAGCTAAGTTAGTCAAATGCCTATCATGAGAATAGGTCAGGTTAACCATCTTTTAGAGTCCATCTTTAGTTAAGGTTGATGAAGAGGGAGGGGGTTCCTGAGATGTAGCAGCTGCAGGATTTCCTGAATCTGCGAGCGTAGGTGCTTCTGAAGCTGATCTAGAAGGAGAGGAAGTGGTGGGATCAATATATGTATCCCAAAACTCAACATCTTCAAGAGGCTGCAGTCTGTGCCTCTTCATCATGGGGTCATCCACATTTGTTTTCCTTGCAATGTCAACACACCAGTGGCATGGGTGGGAGTGTCACAGTAAAAGTAAGCAATTCCAGCCTTTGCACAAAGCTTGCTAATAAGGACAGGATAGGGGAATGAGTCATCACCCATACGTTATGTCCTTTTGATTACGACAACTGCTATCTCTCCAAAGTTCATATGATCCCACGCCATGATAGAATATACTAGAATGGCTCCCTCCTGGGTAACCTTTTGATCATTTTGAGAAGGCAAGAATCTGGAGCAGACAAAGTCGTACCAAAGGCGTGCCTCAAAGTATAGAGTCCACCTTAGAATATCTCCCCTATAGTGTCCCAGAAGGGAGTCCCGGGAGAAATGATACTGGCAGCCTAGTCAAGGGGCTTATTCTCAACAAATATCTTGGCCCGAAGTTCTAGTGCATGCTCAATTTTGTATGAACCCCAATAGATGGCATTGAGATAATTGGATGTGATGGGGATTTCGTTACCTCGAACAGTGACAGAGTCCTAACAAGGAAAGTCCTCCACATTTCCCTTGTACCCCATAGAATCCTTCTTGGCCTGATAGGAGGTGAAGAATTCATGAACTACTTCTTTATAATAACCACCAGGCACCTCATGGAATGGGACCCATTAGTAGGTCAAGAAATGGTATTGGATGTTAGGAAGGTCATCCCAAACTAATGCCAAGTTGAAGCTCTGCTCTGGGTTGAAGGTTCTCTTCTTGTCTCTATTGTAGAGGGCCCTTATACCCTCAACCCCAAAGCAAAATCTGTCCTCCTTTGAAACCTGCACGGGAGGAGGTGTTGTGGAAGCAGCTGGGGCTTTCTTTTTTCTCTTGGATGTGGAAATAGAAGTAGGAGAAGTTGGTGGCCTCCTTAATCTGCGCCCTTAGTTTCCCCACCCAAAAGACATTATCTACAAAGGGAGATTGTAAGTACTCAAAGTAAGAGTAAAATTCTATTTGTATTTTTGAAATATGTAAAAGAAGAAAAGCTAAAAGAAGTTAACAAAAGAAAATGAATTGGAATTCATAAGAGAAGAAAAACACATCAGGTAACTGATGGATTGTGCAATTCACGTGCATACCGCATCATGAGAAGTGCGCATCGCACAGGCTACCAGAAACCTGTGTTGATTTATCCTCAGGGTGTGATGGCTAGTGCGAATAGCACCAACTGATGTGCATGTTGCACAAGCCTCTTCCCCTCAACTCAGCAAACTGGTAGCATAGTTAATCACATGTGATGCTGATAACGCTCAAATTGTGCTCTCCAAGTAGGAGGTCACGGTGATTGTCAGAGCAAAACAAAATTTATAATTACCAACGAGTGTCAGAGTCATACCCCAGGGAACAATGTAGTCGCGATCGAGCTAATAGAGAATCCAAGCAACTTATTGAAGTTCAATTATCAAAAAAGGGAAAACGATATGTAAAGGGGGTTTTTAGACTAAAACTAAAGATAAAAGAAAATAAAATAAAAGATAAATTGATCAATGGATTTCACCTTGCTTTCGCCAAGCAAGGACAACAAGGGAGACTTGGGAATGGGAATTCCAATCATAAGACTTGAACCTGATAAACACTTAGGTAGTCTTGGTTTAAGGTAGGCCTAACCGTCTTTCGACCAATCGAGCATATATCTCGTGTGTTCTCTCGAACCACTACGAGTAAGCAATAAATCAACCAATTAACTTGGGTGAGTTGGGTTATCTCTAACCCCAACTTATAGATGGGAGCTTTCGGCAACCAAACAATCTCTAGCCTTAGTCTAGAGTGGAAACCCCAAATACCCACTAATGAATCATCCCAAATTCTAGAAATCCTCTCCCGAGGTAAAAACCAAATTAGCAAGCTAAGTTAATATTTGCTTCCATTGACTATAATTTCAAGCATGGAGGATTCAATAGATCCAAATACTCAAATAGGAACAAAATCTATATTTGAATTCAATACCTAATAAGTATTATCTCTAATACAAAACCCAAAATCTCAAGTCAACAATACACCAATAAAATAACAATTAAGAACAAGAGTTTGAAGAATGGAACTTAAGATTTTACAATACAAAGCATCCAAATCTTCACTCCTAAGGTGTTGGTTTATGACTTTGCTCTCCAAGCTTGCCAAAAGTTGTGAAGATCGCTAAAGATAGCTTCCAAAATGGGTTGGAGGTATTTTATGTGAATTGGGGTTTTTCATAATGTGAAATGACCAATTTGGCCTTGACTGGAATCCGTCATCCGCACCTACGGAATTTTAGCCACAGGTGCATTATCATAGGGGTGGCTCTTGTGGCGCAGGAGCGTGGTCTTTGTGGTGGCCTAAATGGCCCAGGTGCAATTGTGGCAGTTAGGCACAAGGGCCGCTGGTGTGCTCTTTGGATCGCTCCTGCAGAAGCGCCGTTGCACCTCATAGTGCGCAGGGGCGACTAACCTGGTTCTAAAGTGGAGACTTCTCCCTTCTTGCTCTAATTTTCATCCCTTTTGCTCCACTTGTTCCAAGTATCCGCAACAACACAAATCACCTGAAATATACCCAAAACATGCCATATGTGATCTCGTATCATCATTAGAAGACACAAAATCATAAGAAAAGAGATATAAATAAGTTTTAAATCCACCACTTATCAACACCCCCAACTTAAGTTCTTGCTTGTCCTCAAGAAAATTTGCAATCAAACCACAAAAAGATTCCAATTTCTGTAAGCACAAGGGCCATCCTCTCCTATTCACAACCCACTTTTCAATTTAAGCACCATATATATGATGTCGGTTGGTACTAATAATTAGTTAATCACAAGCGAATGCTCAACACAACAATCCCCTCATTTTCATAAACATTTTCAAGAGTTGCAAAAGGGTTACAAATATGACCAAGTGACAACAACCAATCCTCACGAAATGAATTATGACCACTAGCACTAATCATTCTCATTTGATTCCTTTTTGGGAAGTAACGACATCACCACTATCTAAATTCGCATGCCCTCCCTAGATAAAAATACTCCCTAAAGTTTTCCAGGTAGAGCTTAAGGGCTTCACAAAAGTTGTTCTACACGTTGAGCTCATCGTCTTGACGTAGTTTTCTCCGTGTTTTATGTGGTGCTTCTCTTTTGGGGTGTGGAAAGAGATAGTTCCAGGGGATTATTGATATTGGGCAGTAGCTACGGAGTTATATTGGTAAGGTAAGGAAATCGTACACTTATCTACTTGTTGAATCGAGATTTTAAGCTTCTAGTTTTGAAAAGTTATTGTTGTCGATAACTTGTAGTAGTTTCTTGTTGAATTTTGATATGTTTGTTGTTATTTCAAGGAGGAAGGTTTTTAAGCTTGGGATATTGAATATTTTTGCCAAGGAAATATCCCCCCTACGACCCTTCTTCATAATTACATGTTCTAGTATCATTTTTACAGCGTTTTGAGCAACAAAGTGATGTTTTGGATACCGTGGCTTTGGACAGCTCCTTTATCTTATCATGTTTGGTTATTATTGTTATGTACTGATAGTGTTAAGATTATTATTAGAGGCATGTAATATGGTTGTTGGATTGAATGACGTGAAGTATGCCTTGAAATAGTGCCTCGGGAGCCCGTTGCTCCTTCGAGATGTGGTTGCATCCAAATCTTCACTCATATGGTGTTGGTTGATGAACTTGCTCTCCAAGCTTGCCAAAAGTTGTGAGAATAGCCAAAAATGTGTTCCAAGATGGATGAGAAGACTTTTATGTGGATTGGGGTTTCCAAATATATGAAATTCTAAAACTGCCTATCTGCTTTCGCTTTCCTTCTTCGCCTACGCGGAAGGTCCGTCGCGTATGTGAAGTGTCTTTGTCTAGTTGACCTTCATATACGCGGTCAATGCATCACATTCGTGGAGCTTTGTTTTAGTTGACCTTCACGTACGGATGTGCGATGCCACGTTCATTAAGGCATATACTGCTGCCAGCCACTTGCTTATCCTAATATCTCCTTTTTGACTTGTTTTCATCAGAATTCTTCTCGAACACTTCTAAAACACAAAAACCTGCAAAATAGAAGTAATTCTAGAAGCATTGAGTCATAAAGAATCGCTCTCTGGTCAAATTAACCTTTTTCACGTCCTATTGTACTACATCAGGTCCAAGAAACCCTGACTCTCCAACCTTAAACTAACCAAGAGGGGATCCGCATTTATGCCCATATAAGGCCTCGTATGGTGCTATACCAATGTTGAAATAATAGTTTTTATTATAAGAAAACTCAATAAGTGACAAGTGATCATCCCAGTTCCCTCTAAACTCTAGCACACATTCCCATAACATATCTTCCAGCATTTAGATTGTATATTTGGCTTGGCCATCGATCAAAGAATAAAAAGTTAAACTAAGATTAACCTGAGTCCTTAAACCCTTCTAAAAAATTCACCAGAGTTGTGTTGTAAACCGTGCCCCTCTATCTAAAATAACTGATACTGGATACCATGAAGTTTGACTATTTCTCTAAGGTACAGTCTGACATACTTTTCAGCTTAGAATGTGGCCCCTTACTTGTAAGAAATGGGCCAATTTTATCATCCTATCAATAATCTCCCAAATAGAATCACACTTCTATTGAGAATAAGGCAAACCTGTGACAAAATCCATGTTTATGGCCCCCCATTTCCATAATGGAATCACTTTCTCTTAAATTAGCCTGCTAGGCTTGTAATGTCTGTCTTTACCTATTGAAAATTTGAGCACTATGCCATGAACTCAGCTATGTCTCTCTTCATCCCAATAACTAATAAATTTCCTTAATATCATAATATATTTTTGTTGGTCCTGGGTGAATAGAGCAACGAGAATGGTGTGCAACTTCCATAATGTGTTATCGAAACCCTGCAATATTTGAAACACATAACTAATCACTGAATTTGAGGACTCCATCTCTTTCTATATCTAAGGTTAATGAATCTCGCTACTAAGCCTTGCCTTTGAGCTGCTCTAAGTAGGGATCCTTGTATTGTCGTGCCTTCACCTTCATAAAATGAGATGGTATGGCTGTGTCATGAACTGTGACCCAAATATCATTAGAGTATAATAATCTAACTCCCAAATTAGCTAGTTGATGGAGCTCTCGGGCCTTTTGGTTTTCCCTGGATGGTATAAGACATCCACATCATAGTCTTCAAACAATTGAAGCCATCGGCGTTGTCGCAGGCTCAACTCTTTCAGTCTAAAAATATATTAGGGGCTCTCATGATCTGTATGAATGTCACACCTCGAAGCTACCCCCATGATTCAACACGGTTCTTAGTGTCATAAGTGATCCCAAGCTAACCAATGGAATGGCACATCTATACAAAATCAGGTTAACACATGCACTGTGCGTAAGCTAAAATAGTTTTAATATATGAAAGCGGGAAGAACCCAAGAATCTAAATCTATTAAGTATTTAATAATATGGTGTTGAGTGGAAACTACACTAACGACTGCTGAATCTAGTCTATGTCTAAAAGCCTTCTAACTGAATAGGAGTTGTTGGAACATGCCCCCAGCCAACTCTAATACCTCTGAAACTTAAAATAAATGTGAAAGATATAAGCATGTCTATCATCATCGAACTACTGAGGACTCACCAACTGAACTACTGGATACAAACCGAAAGTCGAACTAGCGCATTCTGGATGTTGAGTGCCTGAACCTACATCATGAAATGATGTAGCACAAAAGTATGCATCAGTACTTTGAATGTACTGATCATGAAGGATATGTACAAAGCTGGGCAATATAGAACTGAACATGAAAATAGATATACTACAACATAACTGAAAGCTGAACTGAATACAGTGACCAGGTATAAATCATGAAATAACATGCTGAACTGAATATTGAACATAAATACTGGATACAAGGTCAATGCACATGAATCTGACTGTGGGAGACACTACTAACCGACATACCCCAGGCTGAGCTAACTATAGGGCCAACCTGTAACCCTTGATGGAAGGGTGTTCATACCTTGCCAAGGTTACGAACAAGTCTGACGTGGATCCACTACTGATGTCCACAAGGTACAATGAGGTATAGCCTAGTCTGACAGCTGAAACCCTTAAACCTATGGTGGCGCCATAGTTCTGGGATTTGGGGACTGCTTCTAAAGGTCTTAGCATAAGCTAAAATCTAATCCTTCATCCCCTCGTCCGCTCGATACTAAATCTACTCCCACTGAATGTAAGTAATAATGTACTAAAATAAAGGATAGCTCAAAACACTGATAAATGACTGAGAATGCAACATACATGGGCTGAAGGATAAGGCATTCAATTTTGAAGCATAGGCATATAACTGATATGCCTAGCAAGCTATATTCATAACAATGCTGGAATTTCTAAGAGCTAGGGTTTCTGAGCATTATTTATGAAACTCTACTAATTCTCCAAGAAACATACAATCAATACCATAAATACTATAAGAATTGAATTACAATAATTCCCTAAGATTTAGGAACCCACTAGTGAAATACCACATACCTGCTGGAGAAATCTACGGAGAAATCCTTAGATTTTTGGGGCTGCACTTTATAAAGACCTCTGCTTGTTCTTCAGAGAAAACAATCACCTCTTTTGTTTCTTTTCTTTCTAAGACCGGTGAATTTTGGAGAATGAATGTTTTAGGTAGATTTTGACTAATAAAGTAGGCTTAAAGTAGTCAAAACATCGTAGCTTAGGAATTAAAAGAGGTGGGAAAAGTCTGGAATACCCCTGGAAAATAATTACAAAAACTGCTGAAAATTCGCGTCCCAGGGATCACAACTTGGTTCTACGGTTCGTGGAAACTTCCACGGTTCTTGGAACCTTATCGTGGTTTCCTGGTCCTGAAAGTTAAGTTACTGGAACTGATCCCACGATTTAGGTTCACGACTCATGGAAACTCCCACGGGTAGTCGATCCCACTCGTGGTTCCTAGGCTGAATATTACTAGGTCTCTGAAGATGGGTTCCACGAGTTGGGTTCACGACTCGTGGAAACTTCCACGGGTCATGGATCACACTCGTGAAACTTGGGGACTTAAAATTGGGCTACTGGAATTTGGTCCCATGACTTGGGTTCATGACTCGTGGATCCTTCCATGGGCCATAGAACCCAATCGTGGTTCTCAGAGAAAAATCTTCAAGCTTCTGATCTGGTTCCACAGGTCCAGTCCACGACTCGTGGAAGCTTCCACGGGTCGTAGAACCGACTCATGATTATGGATGATAGTTAAAATTTTATTTTCTTCTGATTTTTCTGAGCTAAGTCTGGGCTTGGAAGTTCTGGGGTGTTACAATAAATATCTATATTAATGACACACAAGTAATGCCTCAAAATCATCAGGAAATGAATAAATGTAGCAAACTATAAATCATGTGTCGGGTAGTTCTTGTCATTCTTCTTTAACTTTCTAGAAGCATAAGCCATTACCTTTTTGTGTTGCATCAGAACACAAAAAAGCCTAATGCTTGAAGCATCATAATACATTGCATAGCTCTTTGGACCCTATGTTGAGATCAGAACTGGTGCTGAAGTTAATCTATCTTTCATATCTTGAAAACTCCACTCGCAGGTTGTGGTCAACTAAAACTTAGCTGCCTTTGGGTCAGCTTTGTCAAGGGTGCTAACAGTGAAGAAAATCTTTCTACACATCTTCTTTAATACCCTGCTAACCCCCGACAACTACAAACTTATGTCATGATCATGGGTCTAGGCCAAGTCTTCAAGGACTTAATATTTTGTAAGTCAACTTGAATACCAGGAACTGAAGTGGTTCTCGTACATGATCTCTATGCTCGGTCTCTGAATGAGATATTACAGAATATCATCAATAAACACAATGACCACAAGTCTAAGAACGGCCTAAAGATATTATTCATCAGTTCCATAAATACAACTGAGGCATTCGTCAACCCGAAAGATGTCGCAAGAAACTCAAAATAGCCATATCTGAGCTCGAAGGCTATCTTTGGAATATCACTCTCTCAAACAGGTTATTGGTGGTACCCTAAATTTAAATCAAACTTTGAGAAGCATCCGGCATACTACGATTGTAAAAAAAACCATCAATCCTTAGTAGTGGATATTTGTTCTTTATAGTCACCTTATTCAGTTTTTGGTAGTCTGTACACTTTCATAATGAGCCATCTTTCTTCCAAACAAATAACACTAGTGTATCCCACGGTGACGCACTAAGCCTGATGAAGCCCTTATCTAATAAATCTTTCAGTAGTTAACTCAATTCATTCAATTTTGTTGGTGCCATTCTATATGGGGGAATTGATATCAGCTGGACATCTAGTAATGTGTTAATAGAAAAAAAATCAATCTCCCATTCTAGGGAATACCTGGAAGCTCATTTTGAAATGCATTTGGTAACTCTAACCACTAGAATAAACTAAAGAGTTGATGGCTTGGCATTAATATCTTAAAATTGGACAATATGGCAAATGCACCCTTTGGCGATCATTTTCCTTGCTTGATGATAAGAAATAAACCTACTTTTATGTGTTGCTGCACTACCCTTCAACTCCTCAACTACTTCCACTAGAAAGTGGAATCTAACAGTCTTTACTCAGCAGTCAACATTGGCATGATAAGATACCAGTATATCTATGCCTATAATAATATAACAATCAATCATCTCCAACTCTGTCAGGTCTATAAAGGTCTGGCAGCTAATAATCTCTACCGAACAACGACGATAAATCCTCTTGGCGATAATAGAGTTGCCAAATGAGTAGACACATCAAAGGTCGATGCAATGACTCTAGTACTATACACAATTTCTCAGCAATTAATGGGGTGACATACAATACTATGGAGCCTGGATCTATCAAAACATAAACACAGTGGGAGCAACCACTTAATATACATGTCACAACATCTGGTGATGACTATGAATCCTGATGACCTGTAGTGCATATGCACAATTCTGGAAACTTCCAGAACTAAATGCTCCCTCTTAGCACCGACCTCTACCTAATAAAATCTAGGAATCACACTCTATAGTATATACTGAGAAGATGATCATGTTTCTAATTTGTCTGTCTTTGTTGAACTTTGCTAGTCCCTAAACGGACAATATCCCAGTATTTGACCCTTTTAGCCACAAAAATAGCATATTCTAAAGCATATTGTGACCCTGATGCTCATGAGTTCTCACTCGGACCTGAACGCCTCTGGTGATCAAACTGATACCCTAGGACTTCTGTTGTGGGGGTATATTTTGTCTCCATAAATTCCGAGGTCTGGAGAAACCCTAGGCCTCTATCTAATACCCGTGGGCCTATCCTTCTTCTTCTACCTTTTCTTGACTCTCTGAGTCATATACGGCTAATGTCAAAGAACCTTTATGTTCTGTGCAGCAGCATGAATCCACGTGATATCCATATTTCAATTATGTGTGGTTTCAATACAAGCCTAATAACAATCTTAAGTCAGAGAACTCAACCCTTATGACTTAGCACTATTGCATGACTTTGAGCAAGAAAAAGGGTAATTTTTATGAACAGTGTATGTAACTTCCTGCTTATAGAATGTGGTTCACAACACATTTATAAACAAGACTCTACTAGACACGGCTTGCAAACTCCCTAGGATGCGACGTTGCTCTGATACTAAGTTTGTCAAACCCCAAACTCAGGGGCTGCAACTTGAACCTAATGCCAAAACATAGGCCAAAGCCGACACTGCTGAACTATTTGCCAATGGCGCATACCAGCCACATACAATCAAGAAAACAAACAAGTATATGTCAGCTTAAGAATCAGTCTTCAGCCAATAAGGCCCCTGCCAACAGCTCTAGAAGGAAGTCAGCTACTCCCAATAGTTCATATAAGGCAATAAGCACGTAGCACGTAAGTCCTATTTAGGCCATCGAGGCCACCATGATATCTAGGAAAGCATAAATTCTATGTAGGCTGTGAAGGACACCATGATCTCTATATAAAAACTGAGAACATGTATATACAATGTAAACTAGGCCA
The DNA here is from genome assembly GCA_003996215.1 of Jaltomata sinuosa. NCBI lineage: Eukaryota > Viridiplantae > Streptophyta > Magnoliopsida > Solanales > Solanaceae > Jaltomata > Jaltomata sinuosa. The sequence continues at coordinate 45,390 of QJPP01004865.1, forward strand.
ATGAGCCCCTAAACTGCCAAAAAAACAACAACGCCCAATTGGCTAACAAGTTATAGCTAATGAGCTACAAGGCCAAAATGGCCACCATCATAACTATGCAACCCAACTGACTAGTCTGCAAGCCTATATGAATACAATACTTGGTGGTACAGGGCCCCAACCTACCCAAAAACTCTAAATAGCAAAAAGGCAAACCTTTAAGACTCTGGCAACCCTTGAAAGGAAAGGAGTCAATTAACCCGCTGAAAGCTCGGCTATGCTACGCGACAGGTCTGTCTAGTCATCACTCAGAACCTACAGGCATGAATGTAGGGCCCCCATGCAGTGGGGCATTAGTACAAAATAATATACCGAGCATGTAAGGCAAACTGAAAACTGAAGCTGAAGTGTAGGGACTGAACAAAAGGTCGGGAGTAAAACATAAATACAATAACTTACCTTTCTGCAATAAGATAACATCTAAACCACATAGAAAATAATAGCCTTGCCTTGCGCCCATAAGCTCGACAGGTAGAAATAGCATACAATTTTCATAAGTCCTAACAGGCGCAACAGTCTCTAAATACCCATATTGGCCCCTTTACCTCAACCCCAATGATGATCTGATATGAACTGTCGGAATGTACATATTTCATGCATCAGTACAACTCTGAAGCTCAGTGATACCATATAAGTGATGCCCCATAGGTACAACCTACCCGTCCTATAGGTACAGTCTGCCCATCCCATAGGCATGGTAATATAATGTAATTGCTGCCCCGTAGGTATAGCCTACCCATCCCGTAGGTATGGTTTGCCCGACCCAAAGGCACAATAATAGTAACTAGAACATAGGCTCCAAAACCCTGCAGTGTCAATGTCTTTTGAGGCCAAAACATGTGCAAGGCATCAACAAGACGATAAAAACAACACAATAATATCATGTAATCACAGGTGACCTCAGTAAAATCGTAACATGCTTTTCTAGGCTACTAGCTAAGGAATAAAGTCCTGCTGATAGTTGATATATCTTGTTGTGGAGCAAAACTCAACACTATAAGGACACAAGTCGAATAACGATGTTACATAGTCTATACAAGCTTTGTCCTTAAAGTTCATGCCATAAAGTGAAAAGAAAGCCTTAACATATCTTTCAACTGAAGCCCCAAACGTGTTGCTATAAAGCTTGACCAACCAAATGCAATGCAACAAATGCGAAATAAACAAGGCTGCAAGAATGATCCCTCACCAATAGATAAGGCATCAATGTCACACTCGTTACCAGCCAAGTCAAAATCATAAAATGAGGCTACTAACAATAATAAACAACAGCTAAATCCAACAACAATATGGTGACCACATCTCGAAGGAGCGATGGGCTCTCGAGGCACTATTTCAAGGAATACTTCATATCATTCAATCCAACAACCATCTTATATGACTTCAATAAGAACCTTAACACCATTAGTACAGAACAATAATAACCAAACGTGATAATATAAAGGGGCTGTCCAAAGCCACGGTATCCAAAACACTACTTTGTTGCTCAAAAAGTTGTAAAAATGATACTAGAACATGTAATTACGAAGAAGGATCATAGGGAGGAGATTTACTTGAAAATGATATTCAATATCCCAAGCTGAAAAACCTGCCTCCTTGCAGGAACACCAAAAAGATCAAAATTCAACAAAAACTACTACAAGTTATCGACAACAACAACTTTTCAAAACTAGAAGTAGATAAGTGTACGGGATCCTTACCTTAATAATACAACTACGTAGAAACTTCCAATAATCCCCTGGAACTCTCGCTGTCCACACACCAAAAGAGAAGCACCTCACAAAACACGGAGAAAACTACATCAAGACAACGAACTCAACGTGTAGAATAACTTTGTGAAGCCCTTAAGCTCTACTTGGCAAACTTTAGGGAGTATTTTGGTCTAGGGAGATCTTCAGCCATTTATTAAGGCTTGGAAGAATTTATTTTAAGAGAAAATGAATTTTTAAAGCTGAGATCTCAATATATTTCCATTCCACCGACATGGGCCACCCTTGACGTGCTTGCTTGTGTAGTTTTAAAAAAATTTGAATATCTCACTATTCTGAAGTCGTATAGATGAACGATTTGATGGTGTTGGAAACTAGACTCGTGGACCTTCAATATGGTAGGTCGGGGCCTTATAACTCTTTATAATTTTGGAGAAAAACACCAAGACTTTTCACCCAAATTTTAAGAGAATTCCTTAAATGAATTTACAATAACTTTTTTCGACTTTTATTTTGCAACTTGCTTGACTTCAAAAATTAACATACCACCATTGTGAATTTAAAATACCTCATAAAAATTCCTCTCTAACATATTATGAACTCTTTGTCTTACCCCAAAAGTATGATTTCATCGAACATTTGAACGGGCGAGGTGTTACACTAGGGTTACTCATGGTAGACTGATATGAATCGGCATCGGCCTTAGGTGAAGGCATATAAGGATTCGAACATTAGTGATTATACCGATTACCTTCTTTCTCACGATCTCTCCAATGTACCTCACAGTCTTTTTATTTGTTCCAACCTTGGTTCTCGTCCTTCAGACGCCAATACCTGGGCCAAGAACCCACTGATAGATAGCAAATATTCATATCCACAATAGTAAAGGCATCATCTTCATTAGTTTTAAGCTCAGGAGTACTCACAACATTCACTCTCTTAGTATTTCCAGCTCCCATTATGTGTTTAGCCAAAAGATCAATTTGTGTCATCATCTTGGCCATTGTCTCATCTCTCTCATCTTCTTTTTGCCTCATTCATTTGTCATAATAGACGAAGTCACCCTAATGGGAACATTGTCCTCTCTAGTATGCCAAGCACAATTCATCTTTGTCATCCATTCTAAGAGAGCCGAGGCAACACCAAATGGTTGATCCATAAATGTTTTGCCTGCAAGGTTGTTTGCAACAGATTTGTTCATCGAGTTCAAGGCTCGGTAAAAACTTTAGAGGAGGACATTGTCAGGTAACCCATGATTGGGACATAATAGGAGATTCTTTTTTAACCTTAGCCATGCTTCATGCAATAGCTCATCAGGGATTTGGAGAATGTTTGTGATGTCGTCCCTCAATTGCATCATTCTATAGGGAGGAAAGAATCCCACCATAAACTCCTCAACTAATTCCATGAAGTAATTGATCCCTCCGGGAGCTCTTCTAACCAATTCAATGCTTCCCCCGTAAGAGAGAAAGGATATAAATTGAGCCAGATAGATTCCTAGGATATATTATTAATGATAAAGGGATGGCATATATCGATAAAGTTCTCTATATGTTTATTTGCATCCTCATGCGCCAGCCCTCGAACAACCCTTTCATCTAGATAAGATAGAGCAAGGTTCTTGTAACATGAAACACGGCATTGCTGACCATGGGAGGTAGGTAGATTGCACCTATCATACCTTAGACTATGGGTCATAATCCACATCCATGTAACCGTCTATGCTTTCTTAGTTGCCCACTTTGCTCATGGGTGCCCTTTTCAAACAATCAAAACAACAGAAAAGGTAAAAATGAACAAACACTCAACAAAGTGAAATCAAATGATAATCAATTGGTGATTCAAAAACCACTCTCGGATAATGGCACTATTTTTTATAACACTAAAAAACACTCTCCAATTGGAGGTGGTAGAGATCATCAGAGAAAAACAAATAAATATCTCGATGAGTGTCATGGTTAATCCCACAGAGAGTGGATATGATGATTCTCTAAAATACCATCGATTAGTATTCACCTAGAGAGTAATGCTCAAACAACTTAAAGCAAAAATTTAGGGGAAAACAAGGATAGTGAAATTATCAATATCTCAATTCCAATCAACGAGTGAAGTAAACACAAGATTTATTTTCAAATAAGAATGAGACTAGGTGTATGTTTCCCATGGGATTCAAATAGGGGTTAGGGTACTTGCTTAATTATGAAAATTCTCAACAAATGATATGGGTAGCATTGGTTTTAGTCATGTTTAGTAATCTCACAATCTTCCAAACATATATCCTATGGCCTTTACTCAAGCATCATAGTTTCAACACAAACCAACCAATTCAAGCTTGGGGAAGTCATATTATTTCTAGCTTATACTCTTAGATAACATTTTCCATCGATTAAGCTATTTCTAACCTCAATCTAAGGTGGAAACCTCAAATTACCACTATTGAATTCCTTCCAAATTATGAACTCCTCTTTCAAGCAAGAACACAATTAAGTAAATTCTACCAATATTTGCAACCATCAGTTTTATCATTAAAACATGAGGAATTCAATAGACATATATCAATTCGTCAATTATATGCACAACTAAACAAGACCCACACCCAAATTCAAATATCTATCATACACATACCCCTAGACAAGAAAATTAACTACTCATGCTTAGGTAATAAGAAGGAATACTAATAGGGTAATTCATATTTACATTCATCATCAGGCCAATATCTAAATCCAAGCTCAATTTAGTATAAAAATGGTGAATTATGAGTGTGGAAGATGAAGAGATACAAGTACACTCTCAATCTTACTTGGGAAAAACTCTATGCTCCAAAAACTATTCAAAAACTATTCAATACTATCAGGTACACTACCAAAATAGGGTTTTAGAAGATTCCCAATGCGTCACTTGAAAGTTGACAAAGAAATGCCCTTCGGTCGTGGTGCGATGTGATGTGCGACACGATGTGTGGTTGCACCACAGGTTGTGTACATCGCATGATGCTTGTCCTTCAACCAGTGACTCCAGTGGCTAATGTTGTAATGTGCAAAGGGAGGTGCGAACCACATGTGCCATTGCACGACTCTCCTGTCGGTTGCACCTCTCGGCAGAATCATCCTTGTTTTTGATCACCTTCACACTTCAACTCTTTTTAACCTCTTTGGGTCTAATTCCTTTGGTTTCTACTTTTGACCAAGAGTACCTGCATCTTCATTAATAAAGGTAATAAGTACCTCTAAATCTCATCAAAACATGGCAATAATGGATTAATAAGTTGGTAGATTACCAACTTATCATGCCGCCCATGTGGCTTATGCGATGCCCCTGCAGGGTTAGGGTCTTTGTTGACCTCTGCCCCTGTGGTGGTCGGGGTGCAGCAGGGTCACCTTACTTGCATTAATATGACTGCAGGTGCATCGGCTGACAGTTAAAAGAGCTTCCCCTTCATTTTAAACTTTATTCCAACAACTTTTTCTCCATTATTGAGATCGGCTAATAAGGGAATTGGCTTTTTCCCATCAATTCTGCAGATCTCTTGGGGTAATTCTCTGTCCTCCTTCACTCTACCAATTATCCTAGCATTATTCTCGTGCTTCTTTCTGCAAATGTTTCCAAAATTGCATGCAATCCTTCGATTAAAGTGGACTTCGGGTCTGTTTTGGGCCCCAAAATGAGTCTCATTTGTGCTCAAATATTGGATATGAGTTTATATACCCGCTGCAAATATAATTGTAAAATTTATTTTATTTTTTATTGCACAGGACCTGAGAGTCATTTTCTTACCCGATTTTTGGGCCAATTTTTTATATAGCAATATGAGTGTCATTATTCTTATCTTGACACCTAGTCTATGTTATTGATAGCGTGGCAACAATCTGAGGTTGTTTGAAAGGGGAAGGCACATGAGTTACAGTTCATGCTTGCAGTTCGGCCCCGAGGTAGGTTATGAATTATTTATTTTAGACTTGGGTAGTTAGATTTTATACGTTATGAGTTGCATGAATTTTAGGCTAGACTTTATGTTAGAATTACGCTTAAATCCTATTTTCTACTTATTTTGGCCATTTTTGAGACTGTAGAATAGTACTACCATGTTTATCCTTAGTTTAGGAGCTTGTAGATTTGCTGTGATTAGCCTAGAATCCTTAGAATAATTCAAGGAGGTTTCAGAGGTAGAGTAGGAGTTTTTACTTATTTTCTTGCTTAAGGTACCATTTTCTCTCATTTATTACTACATTTATGTAACTGTGGACCCGATGCCATAGCATGGAGTGGATAGAATTCTAGGTCAGTTATCTTGTTTAAAGGGTCTTTTACCCTGATTGTTTATACGTATATGATATTCTCTTAATTTTACATTATATCTCATAGTGCACTTCATGGAAAATGGCTTGGAAATGAAAGAAATATGGTATTTTTAGTTCAAAAGCGAGATTTTTATTTAATCACTAGTTTTTGAAAGAAAGCAAAGTTCCACTATATATACCGGTCTGAGGGACATTTCTGTACCTTTTCTCCATTTACTTTTATGTTGATGAGTCTGAGGAACGATTCCTGGTGGCCCTAAAAGCACATAACCAGGTTTCTATTTTGTGCATATGTTGATGAGCTCAAAGTTGAATTTTGAGCATTCGGGGTACCATATACCGGGTTTCACTTTTCTACATTGGCAATATTTCGTATCATATCATCTCATGATTAATTGCATTGCTTATGTGTACTTGAAGTGACCTTGCCTTTATGATCATTATTATCTTCATCGTCAGTTTAGATAGTTCTATTTTTTTGTTAATAACTAGATTTAGGTGGATCCCTGTAGCCAGTTTATTTTCTTTCATCGTATAATATATATTATCTTTCTGAGCTTAATCAGCCTTTGATGCCTATTGGGTATCCGTTATTTTGCTACTGATACTATACTCTTCATCTTTTTCTAATGCAGCACCTAGTACGAGCCACCCTAGTTGACCCTCCAGTCATTTATAGCCAGCTACTAATTGAATATTGATGAGCTTCTGGTATTTGGATATTTTCTACTGCTTTCCATCAATATTTGGTCTATATTTTTATATTTTTGATAGACAACACTTAATGTATAACGTTATTCCATACTTTAGATGCTCTTATACTGGTTACACCAGGTTCGGGGTCAGTTTTGTATATGTTTTGTCTTCGCAGTCACTTTGGGGCCATTTTGTATGTATATATGTTGTTGACCCCCTCCTTGTATGTTTTTTACTTCTATTTTTCATTATATATAATGATTTTTGTACTTTCACATCTTTGGGTTGGCTTGCCTACCCAGAGGTTATGTAGGCACCATCGCGACCCAAATTCGGGTCATGACAGAGTGCAATCAGAGCTTTAGGTTCATCTGTCTTACTAGTACAAGAGCAAGGTGTCTAGTAAAGTCTCATGGATTGGTACGATGATGTTGTATCCTATCTTCCGGAGGCTATAAGATAGTACTAGGAAAGACTCCATCTTGCTTAATTCCTTATCGTGCTTTCTTGACCTTATCAACTTCTAAATATTGTAGTTTTACTCTTTCTCAGATAGTTCAGACGAGATCAGTGGTAGGTGAGGATGATACCCCTGTGCCTACAGTTAGAGCCCCAGCTAAGGGATGGGGTAGAGGTCAAACCAGAGGTTGAGGTAGAGGATGGGCTACAGTGCCAGCCCAGGCCCAGGCTAGATTACCATCACTAGAGCAATATATTAGGGTTGAGGAGGTGCATTATGAGATGGAGGGTATGGGGCTAGCCCAGTATCCGGCATGTTTTATGGCTACTTCAGTACTTCAGGATACATTGGTTCGCTTTCATCGGTTTCTTGAGGGTATGCCACAACCATTAGCTTTGCCCGGTACTCCAGTTGGTTCACAAATTAGGGGTGATACCCGATCTTCAGCCCAGGCAGCGGCACAGGATTCAGAAGTGAAGCTTGCTACTGTGGATCCCCAATTTAAGGTGTTTCCAGTTCCTACAGTTGTTCCACATATTTTATCTGGGCCGATCATGTTTTCTAAGGAGCAGAAAATGCTTGGTAGGTTTCTATAATTGGGTCCCTTAGGAATTTTTTGTGCTCCTAGGGAGGATGCACACGATATTCTGACTAGTTACCAAGAGAAGTTGCCTAACCTTGGGTTAGTTGAGTCGCATAGAGCATATTACACCACATTTCTGTTGGATGGTCCAGCGAAGCAGTGGTGGAGGTACTATATAGCTTGTGGACTAACTGGGTCACCTCCGCTTACTTAGGCACAGTTCTCCACAGCTTTCTTAGAGAAGTACTATAGTGTAGTTTGAGAGAGTAGTTGATGGATGAGTTCACTAGGTTGGTGCAGGGCTCCATGACTATCATAGAGTACGAGGTCCATTTCCATGAGTTATCTAGGCATACCACTATCATTCTGCCCACTGAGCATGAGAGGGTGCATCGATTTGTCAGAGGGTTGACTTTATAACTCCATTTGGCTATAGAGGCATGGTAGATATAGGTCAGTCCTTCCTTGAGTTTTTGGATCATACCTGCACTATTTAGGGCATACTTTGCAAGGCCCAAGGGGGCAGCGATAAGAGGCCCTACCACCATGATAGTTACAGTGGTCCATGAGGCTTCTTTGGTAGAAGTCAACACCAATAGTGTTTTCAACTGAGCTATCCTATTAAGATAGCATTACAGATTACCAAGGGACATGGTAGCTAGGGTATGGTTTGTGCTCCACAAGGTGCTCATTCTCGATCCATAGGCCATGGTAGTCATTCTGATTTAGCCGGGTTATCACAATAGGGTATAGTTGGCTGGGATTGTTATAAGTCTTGCGAGTTAGGCCACTTTACTAGAGAGTGTCCTTCAGTGCAGCACCATGGCGACATGATCAGCCAGTTTAGGCCCCCAGTACTTCAGCACCACCGGCCAGATGTGGTGCATAGGTTAGTAGGAGTGGTCCCGAAGGTACTCGAGGTGGTCCTGTCTAGTTGATGGGTGGTATTGGCAGTCAGAGCCACATGTATGCATTTCTGGGCCATCCAGAGACTGAAGCTTAAGATTTTGTCAACACAGGTACGATCTCCATTTGTCATTAGTCAGCTTCTACTTTGTTTGATCGGGGGTCCATATTCTCCTATGTGTCTGTTTATTATGCTACCCATCTGGAGTCTACTTGTGAGTTATTGCTTGTGTCTTTGCATGTAGCCACCCCAGTAGGTTATTCATTAGTAGTGGATCATATATACAGAGCTTGTGTGGTGACTATTCTGGGGTATGACATGTGGGTAGACTTGGTTGTGCTAGATATGGTTGATTTCAATGTAATGTTAGGCATAGATTGGTTGTCTCCATACCATGCAATATTGGATTGCTTTGCCAAGACCATTACTCTAAGAATTCTTGGTATCCCTCCTATAGTATGGAAGGGTATTGATATCCACATTTTGAAGGGAGTTATATCTTTCTTGAGCTCCCAACAGTTGGTTTTAAAGGGGTGTTTAGCCTATCTTGCTTACGTCTGTGATACTAGTGCCACCACAACTTCACTTTAGTCATTTTCCATGGTTTGCAAGTATGTGAATGTGTTTCCTTCTAATCTATCAAGTCTTCCTCTTGATTGCAAAATTGATTTTGGCATTGATGTCGAGACAGGAACTCAGACCATTTCTTTTCTACATATTGAATAGCACCAGTCGAGTTTAGGGATCTTAAGGATCCGCTCTAGCATTTGTTGAGAAAAGGATTCATCAAGCCTAGTGTGTATCCATGGGGTGCTCTGGTTCTGTTTGTAAAGAAGATGGACGGGTCCATATTTATGTGTATTAACTACAGGTAGCTAAATAAAGTGACAGATAAGAACATGTATTTGATGTCGTGTATTGATGATCTGTTTGACAAACTACATGGTGGAGCGATGTTCTCTAACATAGACTTGAGGTTCGATGACCATCAATTGAGGATTAGGGTGGTGGACATCCCAAAGACCGCATTTAGGATTCGATACGACCATTATGAGTTCCTAGTCATGTCTTTTTGGTTGACCAATGCCCCAACATTATTTATGGAGTTGATGAATCATGTGTTCAGAGCCTACCTATATTCCTTCATTATTGTGTTCATTAACGACATTCTAGTTTATTCGAGGAGTAGCGAGGAGCATGAGCATCACCTAAGAGTTGTACTTCAGACCTTATGAGATTATCAGTTCTATGCCAAATTCACTAAGTGTGAGTTTTGGCTTGGGTCTATGGCCTTCGTGATGGCACATTGTGTCCAAGGATGGGATTATGGTAGATCCAGCGAAAATTGCCGTAGTTTATGATTGAGCTAGGCCTACTTCTCCTACCATGGTTCGCAGTTTCATCGGGTTAGCAGGTTACTACAGATGGCTTGTTAAAGGATTTTCTTCTACATCAGCTCCATTGACTAGATTGACTCAGAAGAATGTCCCTTTCCAGTGGTCTGATGAGTGCAAGGCGAGCTTTCTAAAGCTCAAGGCCTTATTAACTTCAGCTTTGATTCTTGCTCTTTCGATCGAGCGTCAGGGCTTTACAGTGTATTGTTATGCTTTTATTGTTGGTTTGGTTGTGTAGTAATGCAGGAGGGCCGAGTTATTCCATATGCTTCCAGATAGCTGAAGGTTCATGAGAGAAACTACCACACTCATGACTTGGAGTTAGTAGCGGTAATTTTCACGTTGATGATTTAGAGGCATTATCTGTATGGCGTGCATTTTGAGATCTTCACTGACCACCATAGTCTTTAGTACATATTTAGCCAGAAGGACCTAAATTTGAGATAGCACAGGTGGTTAGAGTTACTAAAGGACTATGACCTATCAATTCTTTATCATTCATGCAAGGCAAATGTGGAAGCGGATGCCTTGAGCAGTAAGGAAGTGAGTATGGGTAGCTTGGCATTCTTAAAGGTGGAGGAGCAACCATTAGCCTTGGACATCCAGTTCTTGGCTAACAAATTGGTTAGACTTGATGTTTTTAAGCTGAGTCATGTTCTTTCTTCTGTTGAGGATAAATCTTCCTTGTTAGAGCATATTAGGGCACAAAAGTTTGATGATACATGGTTGAGGATCATTCATGATATGGTGTTGAGCAGTGAGGCTAGGAAGGTGACTGGTTAAACTGTAGGGTTTTGACTTGCTTCGTGATTCCATGGATAGAGTTTGGGTTAGTTAGGAGAGGCTTTGTTCTTCCCAGATTAGGAAGAAGAGTTATGCTGACCAGAGGGTTCAAGAGTTAGAGTTCATGGTTGGTGACTATGTGTTCCTTCAGGTGTCTCCCATGAAGGGCGTGATGAGGTTTGGGAGGAAGGGTAAGCTCAGTCCTAGATTAATTGGGCCAATTTAGATCCTTCATCGCATTGGAGAGGTAGCATATATGAGCTAGCCTTGCCTCCTGATCTTTCAAGTGTTCACCTTATTTTCCATGTTTCTATGTTACGGTGATATGTTTTGGATGATTGTAATATGCTTCAGTGGGATTCGGTTTAGTTGGATGACTCTCTAGCCTTTGAGGAGGAGCCATTTACTATTTTGGATAGGCAAGTTAGGAAGTTGAGGTCCAAAGAGCTCCCGTCAATTAAGGTTCAGTGGTGATATCATCCTGTCAAGGAGGCTACTTCGGAGACTGAGACAGACATATAGACCCGCTATCATTACCTTTTCGAGCCTTCAGGTATATTCCTTTCGTTAACTTTCGAGGATGAAAGTTCTTTTAGTAGTGGATGTTGTAATGACCATCTGGGTCATTTCCTTATTTTTCATTCTTTTTTCATATTTCGAGCTTTCCTACAGTGGTTTCAGGTCATTTATGACTTGCCAGGACAGACGACTCAGTTTTTAAGAAGTTCATTTGTGTTTTAAGCGCTTTTCCTTGTTTTGCAATTATTAGGGCTAGTAAAGTTGACTTTGGTCAACATTCAGAGAAGACGACCTCAGATGGAAATTATGTCAATATTGTTAGCTTTGGAACATTGACTTTGGGCTAGAGGGACCTTTGGTTTTGGTCCCGAGGCTTCTGGATTTATTTTGGACTATTGAGTTTCTATTTGGTAAAAGTTGGTTGTTGCGCACAGGGCCCACTTTTTATCGAAACGATCTCCGTTAGAGATTTCATCGATTTCGTTGAGTCTGGATTGCCTTTTTAGGTAGAACAACATATATAGCTTGTGTTCACGGGGTTTTAAATGAATCTCGAGGATGCGGTCAGAGAATTTTGAGGTGTGTTATTGCAGCTGGTGTTGCTGATTCTTATGTGGCACGCACCTACACTGCCATACCTGCAGTCATCACCCACACCTGTGGCCTTGGATGACATCGGCAGAGGGTGCCCTTACGCTCCTTTTACCACCCATGTAGTGCCTCTCATGTGGTGCCACCCCTGCGGCTTATGCGTCGCACCTGTGGGGTTAGGGTCTTTATTGACCTTCGCCCCTAGAGTAGTCTGGTCATAGCGGCATCACCACTCCTGCATCAATATGATCACAGGTGCATCGATCACTAACAGTTAAAATATCTCCTCTTTTATTTCAAACATCATTCCAATAACTTTTTCTCCATTATTTAGCTCGACTAAGAACGGAATTGACTTTTTGCCGTCGATTCTGCAAACCTCCTGAGGTCATTCTCCATCCCCCTTCACTCTAGTACTTCTCCTAGCGTTATTTTTGTGCTGCTTTCCAAAAATGTTTCCAAAATTGCATGCAATCCTTCGATTAAAGTGGACTTTGTGGCTATTTTGGGCATGGATTTATAAATCCACTGCAAACATAATTGTAAAAGTTATTTTCCATGTTGTTGCACGGGCCTCGAGGGTTATTTTCCAGCCCAAATTATTTATAGCAATATTGGTGTCATTCTTCTTATTTTGACACCTAATTTATGTTCTTGCTAGTGTGGAAGCATTTTAAGGCTATTCAGAAGGGGAAGGCATCCGAGTGACGGTTCATGCTTGTACTTCAGCCCCGTGGTAGGTTATTGTTTATTTATTTTAGACCTGGCTTAGTTAGATTTTATATGTTATGATTTGCATGAACATTAGGCTAGGTTTTAGGTTAAAATTAGGCTTAAATCATGTTTTCTACTTATTTTGACTATTTTTGGGATTGTAGAATAGTACTACCATGTTTATCCTTAGTTTAGGAGCTTGTAGAGTTGTTGTGATTAGCCTAGAATCCTTAGAATAATTCAAGGAGGTTTTAGAGGTAGTGTAGGTATTTTTACTTGTTTTCTTGCTTAAATTAACATTTTCACTCATTTATTTCCGTATTTGTGTAACTGTGGGACCGAGGCCATAGCGTGGAGCAGATGGAATTCTAGGTCAGTTGTCTTGTTTAAAGGGATTTTACCCTATTTGCTTATACGTGTATGATATTATCTGAATTTGACATCATATCTCAAACTGTAATGCATGGAAAATGGCTTGGAGACGAAACAAGTATGGGATTTTCGGTTCAAAAGCGATATTTTTACTTAACCACTAGTTTCCGATAGAAAGGAAAGTACCACTATTTATGCCTGTGTAAGGGACGTTTTTGGATATTTTCTCTATTTACTTTTCTGTTGATGATTCAGAGATACGATTTCAGGTGGCCCGAGGAGGACATATCCAGGTTTTTATTTTATGCATATGTTGATGAGCTTGAGGTTAAATTTTGAGTCTTTTGGGTACCAAATACCGGGTTTCACTTTTCTGCATTGTCCATTTACGCATCATATCATATCACAATGCATTGCATTTCATTGCATTGCTTATGTGTACTTAAAGTAACTTTGCCTTTTGTGATCATTATTATCTTCATCGTCAGTTTAGATACTTCTATTTTCTGTTGATAACTAGATTTAGTTGGATCCCTGTAGCTAGTTTATTTTCTTGTGTCTTATAACATATATTATTTTTTTGAGCTCGGTCGGCATATGATGCCTACTGAGTACCTATTGTTTGATACTCATACTACACTCTGCATCTTTTCAGATGCAACACCTAGTATGAGCCACCCTCGTTTACCCTCTAGTCCGTGGCCAGCTGTTGTTCGGATTGCGGTGAGATCCCAGAATTTGGAGATTTTCTAATGATTTCCATCTACATTCTGTCTATATTTTTTAATTTGGATAGACAACACTTATTGTATAGTGTTATTCTGTACTTTAGATGCTTTTGTATCGATGACACCAGGTTCAAGGTTGGTCTTGTATATGTATTGACTTCTTGGTCATTTTGGGGCCATTTTTATATGTATATATGTTGTTGACCCCCTCCTTGTATGTTTCCTTTCTGCTTTTAGTTATATATAATTATTTGTTATACTTCCACATCTTTGAGTTGGCTTACCTACCGGGGGGTAGGCATCATCGCCACCCAATTTTGGGTCATGACACCAGAAAATTGTGTATTTTATAGTTCTATTCCTGTCCTTTAGAGGCTTTTGTGCTTGTGAAACTAGGTCTAGGGTTGGATAGTTTGTGCTTTTGAACTTTACTTTGTTTCTGTAGGGCCCATGACTGTATATATTGTACCTATTATGTATTTATCTATACACGGTGGCTCGTTCATCTCATTTTAGCTTCCCTTTATTACTTATGCTTGTCATTACGTTCCTTATATCTTTTGGGTTTAGCTTACCTACTGGATGGTTATAGTAGGTGACTGATTCAGGTCATGACAAAAAAATTGGTATCTGATCAGGTCTCACAAATTAGTTGCATAACTGCACATGAGAAATGATCCTATGGCTACTTTTCAAATCCCCGAAGTTGTAGTTCAAGATGGACACTCATAAAATAGGCCTCCATAATTAAATTGTCAACACTACTTGCATTGGAAAGAAAAATTTAAAATCTTTGTTCAAGCCAACGACTTCCAAGCCTGGGTGATGATCAAGAAGGGACCCAATCTATTCTAGGAACTATTTAAAATGACTCAACTAGAAAAATTGATCTGAAATCCTTTGAAGTCACAAACGAGCAACAAGAGGTAATCTAAACTAATGCTAGAGATATAAGTATGCTTTACTGTGCAGTAAGCGGATCAGAATATGACACTATATCCACATGTGACACTTCCAAGGAAATGTGGGACAAACTTGAAGTTACCTATGAAGGACCCACTAAAGCCAAAAAGCAAGAATTAGCATGCTAGTGAATGAAAACGAGTTGTTCAAATTGTCAGAAGATGAAATTGTGGAAACTATGTTCTCCGGATTCAATAAAATTGTAGAAGAACTCAAGTCACTTGGAATGGGATACTCAAATGGATTGCAAGTCAAAAAAATCCTTCGAAGCTTGCCTAAATCATGGGAAACAAAGGCCATAATACTTGAGGATGGATACTTGGAAAATCTAACTTACGACAAACTTCGAGGTAATTTTATGGCTTATGAATAGAATCACATCAACTGGCATGCAAAGAGAAAACAAAAATGGTTGCTTTCAAAGCCATAGCTCATGAAAGTAAGGAGGATGAAGATGAATAGAAGAATGAGGATCTTGACTTGATTAACAGAGGAGTAAGAAATATACTTTGACAAAGAAAGAAAAAACCTCAACAAGGTTACATAAACAATGATACTTGGACAAACAACAATTATTGCTATAACTGTGAAAAACCTGGACACATCAATCTAGACGATTCATATTTGAAGAACCAAATCCCCAAAATCAAAACAACTCAAAGAACTTTGGTGCATGGAGTGATGAGGATTGATTGGATGCCAAAGAAACCGAGACAACAAAGATATGCTTCATAGCTATCAGTGAATCAAGTGAGGTAAGATCTTCAAATTGTCCAAATTATGATAATCTCCAAGCCTCTATTGATTTAATCACTGATGATCTTCAAATACTAATTGATGAATATAATAGATTGGCTTAAGAGAAAAATGACCGCCAAGTTCTTCTTGAATCAAGTCAAATTGAAGTCGCTTTGCTTAAAAAGGAAATTGGGAATATCCAAATGCAACTTAACAACTTTAAGAAAACACCTAGTCATTCTACTAAATATAATAAAACCTCCTACACTGATCCACATGGTATGTTTTCTCAAAACACGTCAAATGATTTTCACTCTGCAAAAGGTTCCTTTGATCTATATTAACCTACTTGCTACACTTGTGGAGGTTTGGGACACAAATCTTATTACTATTGTGTCGAAATAAGTTCTCTCGGGAAATGGATTTGGAGACCAAAAATCCAAATTAGGGAGAAACAAGTACTAACCAGCTAGGACCCAAGAATACTGGATACCTAAGAAACATTAATTTTCCTTTTTTATAAGAACACACCTGAAAGTCTTATAAGAAATGAATGTAGGTTATCGATAGAGAGTTTTTTGAACATATGATGGGAAAAAGGAAAAATTCAAAAACGTGAACAACATAGATGGAGGATACATAAGATTTATATATAATGCTAAAGGAGAAGTTATAAGAATTGTATTCAATACCATCAATCCCTTATGCGATCGGATTGAAGTATAGCTTGTTGATCGACTAAAAAATAACCTCTGAAGTATCAACCAAGTACATGATATAGGTTTTTTAAGTGTTGTTCGATGATCTGAAGTGAACCATCAGCAATTTGTCCAAGAACATCACACTCATTAGTTATAGGGTTGAAAATATTTATGTTCTTAATAATGTTGATTTGCCTACTTACCTGTGTTACTGCTATTTCATGTAATCCTTGACTGTGGCACATGAAATTAGGTCATGTCAGCATACATGCTATTGAAAAATTATCAAAACCTGATTTGGTCATAGGCTTTCCAAAAATAATTTTTTCAAAATATCATGTGTGTGATGCATGCAAATTTGGTAAATAATCTTGTTCATTTTTTTAAAATCAAGGATATTGTTATCACTTCTAGACCTCCTTAAATATTTCATATAGATCTTTTTGGTCCCACTAGAACTGCTAATATTAGTGGAAAATATTATGCTTTTGATATCGTTGATGATAACTCTCATTTCACTTGAGTCGTGTTTTTGTCTCATAAGCATAAAGTATTTACAAACTTTGAGATTTTTTGTAGAGAAGTTCAAAGGAAAGTAAGACACTTTATTTAAACCATTTACAGTGATCATGGAGGACAATTTGAAAATAATGCCTTCGATAAATTATTTGTTGAATAGGGATACACTCAAAACTTCTCATCTTCTCATTCTCCTCAAAAAAATATAGTTAAATGAAAGATTTGTTCACTACAAGACAATTCTCAAACTATGTTTCCTGAGAAAAATCTGCCAGACCATTTTTGGGCAAAAGCATTAAGCACAACATGTCATATATTGAACATGTGTTTAACTAGGCCAATATTGAAGAAAACTCCTTACAAGTTGTGTAATGGTAAGAGGCCTAGCATTATCTATTTCCATCGCTTCAGATGCAAATGCTTTGTGCATAACAATGATAGGAATAACCTGGGTAAATTTGACCCATGAAGTGATGCATATATTTATTTAGGCTATTCACCTTCCAGTCGTGCATTCAGAGTCTTTAATAAAAGAACTCTACGTATTGAAGAATTCGTTCATGTCGTATTTGATGATTCTAACAGTAGTGTCTAGTACACTAGAAATATAAATTATGATCTAGAACAAGTTCTCAACATAGTCTCTGAAGAATCCAAGAAACCAAAAATCACACCTGTTACTAGTGTCACAAAAGAAGAGTCGACTTAAGCAGTTGGAAAGCGAACTAACTAGCATGATTTTCCCAAATCAAATATTCCTTGGGAATAGTGTGATGATTCTATCTATCCAAATGAATTTAGTATTAGCAACCCAAATGAAAAAATGAAAACTAGAGCATCAATGAGAAAGCAATAATTTGTATCTCTTATATCACACATAGAAATAAAGAAAGTCCATAAAGCCCTAAGTGATAAGTCTTCGATAAATATGATGCAATAAGATCTTGACAAATTTAAAAGAAATCAAGTATGGACTCTGGTAAAAAGAGGTAAAAATTTCTCTGTCATAGAAACCAAATGGGTCTTCAGGAACAAATTGAAAGAAAAAGGAAAAGTTATCTAAAACAAAGCAAAACTGGTAGCTCAAGAATACTTCCAACAAGAAGGTATATACTATGATAAAACATTTGTGCCCGTGGCAAGGTTATAATCTATTCACATTCTTTTAGTATATTCTTCTTTTAAATGATTCAATTTTTTTTAAATGAACGTAAAAAATACTTTTCTAAATGGTTTTATCAATGAAGAATTATTCATCAAACAACCTCTTGATTTTGAAATCCTTTATTCCCTGACTGTATTTTTAAACATACCCAGAGCTTTGTATGACCATAAGCAGGCACCCAGAGCTTGGTATGAATAATTGATCATCTTTTTACTGAATAATAATTTCCAGCAAGGAAAAATTGGCATGACTCTTTTTTACTCAAAAATTAGATTCAAGCATTCTTATTCTTCATATTTATGTAGATGATATTATTTTTGGTAGATTTAATGCTATTCTATGCAAAAAATTTGTAAATCATATGAAAGGAGAATTCAAAATTAGTCTCATGGGAGATCTCACATTCTTCGTGGGATTACAAATCAAGCAGTCTACTAATGGAACCTTTATTAGTAAAACTAAGTACACAAAGGAGCTTACCAAAAAGTTTGGTATGGAAAAAGTTAAAGCATTTGGGACACCCATGAGTCCCGCAACATGTCTTGAAACTGATGCACCAGGAAAAGATGTTCACAAAAAGATTAATCGAGGAATGATATGATCTCTTTTGTACTTAACTGCAAGCCGAACAGACTTTATATTCAGCATGTGCAAGTGTTCAAGACTCCAGTCAGCTCCAAAAGAATCACATCTTACCATAGTTAAAATAATCATCCGATGTCTTATTAGAACCCAAGACCTCGGACTATGATATTCTTAATCTATAAATTTTGATTCAATTGGATATTCAGATGCTGATTTTGCAGGTGAAAATATTAATGCGAAAAGCACTAGTGGAACTTGTCATTTTCTTAGAGAAGTGCTAATTTTATGGCATAGCAAAATAAAAACATCCATTCCTCTTTCAACTACTGAATCTAACTATCTAGAACATTGGTAGTTGTGCTACACAATTGTTGTGGATGATGCATTAATTGCTCGACTATGAATTATGTGAGGAAGGTGTGCATATTCTTTACGTTAATACAAGTGCAGTTATCCTATCTAAATATACTATGTATCATTCTACGTTAAAATACATGGATATTAAGCATCATTTTATCTGAGATTATGTTGAAAATGGTAATTTTGTGCTTGAATTTATTGATTCTGAAAATCAACTTGCTCACATATTTACTAAACCTTTGTTAGAGGAATAATTTTGTTTCCTTTGTGAAAGTCTTGATGTTTCATGTTTTATAGACAGTTTGTAGTTTTTAATTTTTTCTTTTCTTTGGTATAATCATTTAAAATATTGATCCACAACTTTTATTTTTTCTCTATTTTTTATTTTTCTCTCTCCGTTGTTTTTAATTCCCTATATATTTTCTTTCCTTCTTTTCTCTCTTCCATCACATCAAATCTTTTCATTTCGACCCAAATCTTCTACTTATTCTTCTCAAACACTCTTTATAATTCTTTTGTCATACTCTTTTACCCTCATCCTTTCATTATTTCTCTACCATAACCAGAACTAAGTCAATGGCCACTCCTTAAAGATGTCATGCCATCATCCCTTAAACTCCTCTGATCTCGAAATACAATCTCTTATATCTATATACTCTAAAGGAGAATCTCGAACCCTTGCTCTTAAATCTGAGGTGCACAAAAGGCCCTCTGCTGGAAAAAACAATGCAAGTAAGAACTGAAACTTTGAATGTTTAGGATCTTTCTCTCCTAAAGACATGCATAAGTTTGGGGTGCCGAGAAAAAGAAGAAGTTTGAATCCTTCAAGAATTGACCTGTAGTCTCTTAAAGGGTCATCAATCTGGAGTAACTGGAAGATTATCAATGTCTCATAATTTTCTATTTCAAATATCATAAATTGTCTCTACTTTTTCAACCACGTGGACTAGAAGTGTATAAGGAACTTATTTGTCTGTTCTATGCTAATCTGTGAGTTTCTAAAGACAGTAGTAAACTAGAAACCCTATTTCTGGGTAACTGGATTATTATGAACAACTTCTTATTTGAATGTGTTTTTGGAACAAAATTTTCTGGGGCTTTCCCTTTCATGACTGGATGCTGGCCAGAAGATTTTGAAGTCTCTTTGGAAGCTGCTAAAGCACCAATTATGGAATCAGGTTTGGATCTCTCTGATTTTTGTACTCTTTCCCTCTGCTTTGAGCATCCCATATTGCCTCACATTGTTTCTCCAACTCTGGTTTCACAATAAGGATCTCTCATTAACATCTCTAATAGAGATATCTTTGTTCTTTACTATTTCCTTAAGAAGTAGCACATTAATTGGGTTGCTTGGTTCAATGAGTACATTGTTGAGAGTGCTGAGGATTCCAATGCTAGTGCAAGTTTACCTTATGGGATGATCATCTCACATATCCTCACTGACTCTATGATTGACTTGTCTAGCTATAAACCTATTGAGGTTATGACCACTTATGGAGCTCGACGTTTGTCAGTATGGTATATGTTCTAATTGATAATAAGTTGTGTAAGAAGGGTTCAGCCAAAGCTAAGACTAAATAGCCTAAAATGAATAGGGTATTTACTGATTCAGCCTCTATGATGCTCAAAGAAATTGAAGAGATGAAGATTTGACTCACTTCTCTGGAGGAAGGCATATAGAAGATGTAGGATTCTATTGAAAAGATTGTCCAGTTGTGCAAGGATACCAATACAAATGTTGGAAATCTGCGTAATGCGGTAGTGATAAGCAAGAAGGTGTAAAGACTATGAACAAATTGATCAAGGAAATTGACCCTCTCAAGACCAGAGCTGGCTCTTCCAAGACAGAACTTCCAGTCTCTGTTCATACCTCTTACTCTAACTTGGCCAAGAACGTTGGGCGCTCTTATAACTTCTTCTCTGAGAGGGTTATAAACACCCTCAAGTATTTCCTTGGCGACCTCTGGTCCGTTCTTATTCTATGTTTTTTTATGATCTTAAGACAATTTCCATAGTGTTGTGTCCCCCTCGAGATGTTTTTTTGGCTCTGTAACAGGGGATGTCTGACCCCCCTACTATCCCAACTCTCTAACTATTTTACATAGCTTTAATTATGTGTGGTATGTGCTGCTTAATTCTACTTAGTTTTACTTGCATATTCTCTTGGATTAGTCTGTTGCATTATTTTGTTGCTTCGCTTGTGCTCTTTTGCTTTTTGATTATACCAAAGCAGGAGAATATACACATCAATCAGATGGCTCACAATAAGGGGGAGAAGCACACATGATATATTGAACACCCAACAAGGGGGAGTCAAGAACTGAAAACCTAACAGGGAATTACATTAAATTTAATTATTTACTTGAATTGTCATCATCAAAAAGGGAGATATTGTTAGCCTCTGAAAAAGTTTTAATGATGATGTTTAACTCAAAGAATTTTTTTAAGATTAAGAAAAAAGGAAAAGAAGAAGCCAGGGGAAAAAGTTTCATACAACTAAATCCAAGGATTGCATATTGCAATTATAAGATCAAGGACATAAAATCCTAAGAGATTTATATGATCAAGTCCAGCACGAAAAGAGTAAAAATCCCAAAGAACGACACGCAAATCATAGAAGGCAAAGGGAAGATCACACAATCAACACACACAAGGAAAAAAAGGGATCACGCAATCAAATCAGCACACACAAGGAAAGAAGAGGATCACATAATCATGAAATATCAAACTAAGTATTTACAAGGTAGATGAACCACTAATGAAGGACTCTATTGCAAATCAAGAAATGAAGGAGCACACATATATACACACAGACATATTGTCACGACCCAAAATCGGGCCATGATGGCGTCTACATAACACTCCAAGTAGACAAGCCTATCCCCAACACACGAAAAGCAGTAAATAATAATTTAACTAAAGAGAAGTGGAAGATATAACAAAAGACAGGGCCAAAAGCATATATATACATACCAACGTACACAATATACAAAAGATGGCCCTAAAGTGATGGAAAAGGATGAAACAACCCGAACACCAACCCGGACCTGGTGTAACTAGTACAAGAGTGGCTAAAGTAAGGAGTAGCTATACAATAACCTCTGTCTATCCACAATACAAAATATAGATAGGAAGTACAAGATAAAAAGCAAGCAAAGTCTCCAAAAGCACCAGGAGCTCACCGCGATCTGAACAGCAACGAGCCTCGAACGACAGGAGATCAACGAAGGTGGCTCATACTAGGTGTTGCATCAGAAAAAGAGATGCACAGTGTAGTATGAGTACCAAGACAATGGTACTAAGTAGGCATCATAGACCGACCGAGCGTAGAAAGATAATATATAAATATAGAATACAGGAAAGAAGCTAACTATACAGGGATCCTCCTAAATATAGTTATAAAGCCGGAGACATGCCAATAAATAAAAATGAAAGGGGGAAACAACATCAAGCAAAACAAGATTCCATCCACATGCCAAAGCAAATGTAATGCGATGCACGATGATGCATATATGAATGCAATATAATATAAACTCGGAATACCGCATCGAGCGCCTGGAATACCGCAACGGACTATTCATATATATATATATGAAATAATAAAATACCCAGAATAACGCATCGGGGGTCTGGAATACCGCATCAGACTAATATGTATATAAGTGAGAAAGTAAAATATCCAAAATAATACATAGGGGTCCAGAATAGCGCATCGAACTATAAAATTATTTACAGAAAATAGTAGTTCCTCTTTCCCTCTCAAAAATCTAGGTGATACAAAAAATAGCTCAATTTAGTCCAAAATTCATCACAACAGTAGAAAAAACCTCTTTTCAAACCCAAAAGCTTTTGAAAAATCATTTCCGTATTGTACCAATGATATGCCATTCGATATGAGTATGAATGTTCGCAAGCAGAGGAATAATCACACCATCAGATCAAATAGGGAAAAAGAACACTCCAAAATAAGAGAATTGACCTGGAATCCATCCAAATCCTAGCCATGGCCTCGGGCCCAAAGTTATATACAATGATAGAATAAAGCGATAAAGCAGAAAATAAAAGCGAAAAACAACAAGAAATCTCTATTCTACCTCTAAATCCTCCTAAAAGCATGCTAAGGGTCTTAGACTAGTGACACAGAAGAAACAAGCTCCTAGGCTAAGGACAACATACAGTCCTAGTGCTAAAAATCTAAAATGGCCAATTAATATGATAACCAGGATCAAAGCCTAAAGTCTATCTAAAGTTAAACCTAGCGTTCCAGTAACATATAAATATATAAGACCTAACTAACTCAGTCTAGAAGATAAACCATAACCTACCTCGGGGCTGAACTGCAAGCACGAACCGTCACTCGTATGCCTTCCCCTTCCGAATAGCCTCAGAAAGTTGCCATGCTATCAAGAACATAAACTTGGTGTCAAGACGATAATAATGACACCCATATTGCTATACAAAAAATCGGGCCAAAAATTGGGTTGGGAAAATGACCCTCGGGGCCTGCGCAACAAAATAGAAAACAAACTTCATAATTATGCTCGCGGTGCGTCAAGGAACCCACGCCTAAAGTTTGGGCGCGAGCGGAGCTTGATTAAGGGCCCAAAACAGCCCTGAAGTGCTACTAATTCACGGGATTAAAATGGAAAAGTTCAGAATTTGAAGGCGGGGACCTACCTCAACAAGAGAATCACGTCACGGAGGTGAGTTGCACAAATTTAGGAGCATGCAGTCCCCAAAAATCAGATTCCACAAGATTTTCCACAACTCTCAGAATTTAGCAACAAGGAAATTTAGCAGAAGGATTACGAGAATTTACACGGAACGAGGAGAGGGGTGACAAGGGAACTTACCGAGTGAAAGATACTGAGCAAGGGAGCTTGGAGCTTAACAATGGTGTTTTTGTCATAATTTTGAAAGAGAAACAAAGTTGGGAATTAATATAACTGCCAGGGGTCCTTTATCGCGATCGCGACAGGACCCCCGCATTCGCGAAGAATAGCCAGCCCAACCATCGCATTCGCGATGGTCCAGTCCGCATTCGCAAAGAGGAAGTCGAGCCAGGTCCTAGTCGGCTACATCGCGTATGCGAAGAAACCCTTCGCGAATGCGATGGTCAAGAAACTAGACCATTGTGAACGCGATGGGATCCCCGCGATCGCAAAGGGAAAAGTTGTCTGCAACTTAATGCACAAACCAGCAAAAACACCAAGTCCAAAAATCTTCCGACAGACCCTCGGGATTCATCCGGAACCCCATGAACACAAACCAACCATGCTACCCGACTAGAAACGGCATTCCGGACTTAATGGAATCGACAAAACTCCCAAAGGATATCATTTTGACAAAAAGTGGGTCCCACGCCCAAAACCAACTTGAAACTCAAAACCCAAAAATGAGCCCAGAAGCCTCGGGACCCGAACCAAAGGTCCCCCTAGCCCAAAGTCAACATTCTGGAGCTAACTGCATTGACGGAATTCCCATCCGAGGCCGTCTTCTCTGTAAGTTGACAAAAGTTAACCCTACCAGCCAAACTGACTCCAAAATACACAAAGCCATACAAAACCAAACCGGGAGCACTCAGGCCCAAACCAATGGTCCCACTAGACCAAAATCCCCGTTCTGCAGCCAATGGAACTGTCGAACTTCGATTCTGAGTGCATTAACAAAAGAAAGTTGACCAAAGTTAAAGCTTTACAAACTTTAAAAGCTAAAACATGGAAATGGTCCCAATGACCCATCAGTCTCGGCACGTCATAAATGACCTGGAGCCACTGAGGGAAAGCTCGAAACACTGAAAAGCACAGAAAATAGAAAATAACCTGGAGGGTCATTACAATATCCACTACTAAAAGAATTTTTGTCCATGAAAGTTAGACTAAGGATAGTACCTGAAGACTCAAAAAGACGAGGATAATGGGTCCGCATGTCAGTCTCGATCTCCCAAGTAGCCTCCTCGACAGGACGATGCCGCCACTAAACCTTAACTAACGGAATCTCCTTGGACCTCAACTTTCTAACCTGCTTGTCCAAAATAGCAATAGTCTCCTTCCCAAAGGCTAAGGGCTCATCCAACTAAATCCGACTCCAACTGAAGCACGTGAGACTCATCCAAAATGTACCGCCGCAACATAGAAACATGAAACACAGGATGAACACTACAAAGAGAAGGATGCAAGGCCAACTCATAAGTAACCTCTCCAATATGGCGAAGGATATCAAATGGACCAATAAATCTCATACTGAGCTTTCCCTTCCTCCCAAACCGCATCACGCCCTTCATGGGCGACACCTGAAGGAACACACTGTCACCAACCATAAACTCAAGATCTCGAACTTTATGGTCAGCATAACTCTTTTGCCTTCTCTGGGAAGTATGAAGTATCTCCTGAATAACCCAAACTCTATCCATAGAATCACAAAGAAAGTTGGTACCCCACGGCCTGACCTCGAAAGAATCAAACCAACCCACCAGAGATCTGCATTGCCTATCATATAAAGCCTCGAACGGAGCCATCTGAATGCTGGAATGGTAGCTATTATTATATGTAAACTCTTCCAAGGCTAAACACTGGTCCCACTAACCCCCATAATCAATAACAAAGGCTCACAACATATCCTCCAGAACCTGAATGGTACGCTCTGACTGGCCATCTGTCTGCGGATGAAAGGCAGTGTTAAGCTTAACTCTAGTACCCAACTCTCTCTGAATAGACTACCAAAAATGCGAAGTGAACTGAGTACCTCGGTCGAAAATGATAGAAACTGGTACCCCATGCAAATAGATAATCTTTTGAATATACATCTGGGCTAACCTCTTGGAACTGTAAGAAGTCTAAACTGGCAGAAAGTCTAAACTGGCAGAAAGTGAGTAGACTTTGTGAACCTGTCCACAATAACCGAAATAGCATCAAACCTCTGCAAGGTACGTGGCAATCCGACTACAAAGTCCATGTGTATACGCTCCCACTTCCACTCCTAAATGAGTAGCCTCTGTGATAAACCACCTAGCCTCTGGTGCTCGAACTTCACCTGCTGACAGTTCAAGAACCTAGATACGAAAGCCAAAATATCCCTCTTCATCCTACACCACCAGTAGTGCTGCCTCAAGTCATGATACATCTTAGCTTCCCCTGGATGAATGGAATATCTAGAGCAATGAGCCTCCTCCAATATCAATCTGACCAAGTCACCAACTCTAGGAATGCAAATACGACCCTCGATCCTCAGAACACCCTCCGAATCTATAGTCGCCTTCCTAGCCTCACCACTCAACACCTTGTCACGAATAATCCTCAATCTCGAATTATCAAACTGTTGTGCTCGAATCTTCTCCAACAAGGAAGACCTAGCCTTAACACAAGCAAGAATATGGCCCGGCTCAGAAATGTCAAGTCGAACCAACCTATTAGCCAAGGACTGAATATCCCAAGCTAATGGTCGCTCCTCCGTGGCTAAGAAAGCCAAACTACCCAAACTCACCGCCTTCTGGCTCAAGGCATCCGCTACCACGTTTGCCTTGTCCGGATGATAGAGGATAGAAATGTCATAGTCCTTCAGTAACTCCAACCACCTGGCTACCTCAAATTTAGATCCTTCGGGCTGAAAATGTACTGAAGACTATGATGGTCAGTTAAGATCTCACAATGCACGCCATAAAGATAATGCATTCACATATTCAACGCGAAGACTACCGTTGCTAACTCTAAGTCATGTGTGGAGTAGTTCCTCTCGTGAACCTTCAACTGTCTGGAAGCATATGTAATAACCCGGCCCTACTGCATCAACACACAATCCAAACCAATATCTAAGGTATCATAATATACAGTGAAACCCTGACCCTCGATCGGAAGTGTAAGAATCGGAGTTGAAGTCAACAAGGCCTTGAGCTTCAAAAAGCTCACATCACACTCATCTGACCACTGGAAGAGAAAATTCTTCTGAGTCAATCTAGTCAACGGAGCTGCTATCGAAGAAAATCCCTCCATAAACCATCCGTAATAACCTGCTAACCTAATGAAGCTGCGGACCTCGGTAGAAGAAGTAGGCCTAGCCCAGTCACAAGGTGCTGCAATCTTTGTCGGATCCACCATAATTCCATCCTTGGACACTACATGCCCCAAGAATGCCGCAGACTCAACCCAAAACTCACACTTGGTGAATTTGTCATACAACTGATGGTCTCTCAAGGTCTGAAGTACCAATCTAAGAAGTTTCTCATGCTCCTCTCTACTCCTCGAATAAATCAGAATGTCATTGATGAACACAATCATGAACGAATCCAGGTAGGCACTTAACACATGGTTCATCAAATCTATAAATGTTGTTTGGGCATTAGTCAACCCAAAAGACATGACCAGGAACTCATAATGACCGTATCGAGTCCTAAATGCAGTCTTTGGGATGTCCTCAGCCCTAATCCTCAACTGGTGACAACCGGACCTTAGATCTATCTTAGAAAACACGGTTGTACCCTGTAGCATATGAAACAAGTCATCCATACGAGGCATCGAATATATGTTCTTAACTGTCACCTTATTCAATTGCATATTATCAATACACATACGCATAGACCTGTCCTTCTTCTTCACAAATAGAACTGGATCACCCCAGGGAGACACACTAGGCAGGATAAACCATCTACTCAATAGATCCTGGAGCTGATCCTTAAGCTCCCTCAACTCAGCAGGTGCCATCCGATATGGCAGAATAGAAATGGGCTTGGTGCCCAGATCGACATTGATACCAAAATCAATGTCATGATCAGGAAGAAGACCCGAAAGATCATAAGGAAACACATCCAAATACTCGCAAACCACAAGAACCGACTCAAGAGGAGGTATGGTGGCACTAGTATCACGTACGTAGGCAAGATAAGCTAAGCACCCCTTGCCAACCAACCGCTGGGCGCTCAGGAAAGATATAACTCCCCTCGGCATGTGGCTATCAGCTCCCTTCCATATGATAGGAGGGATACCAGGCATCCGAAGAGTAACAATCTTGGCGAAGAAATCCAATACCGCATGATATAGAGACAACTAATCCATGCCCACAATCACATCAAAATTGACCATATCAAGGACAACCAAGTCTACCCAGGTGTCATATCCCAAGATAGTCACCACATAAGCCCGATACACCTGATCCACTACTAAAGAATCAACTATGGGAGTAGATACACGCAAAGGCATAGGAAAAGACTCACAAACAGACCCCAGACGAGTAGCATAATAAGAAGATACATACGAGAATGTAGACCACGGATTAAACAAAGCAAAAGCAGACTGATGACAAACGGAGATCATACCTGTGATCGCAACATCTGAAGCCTCAGCCTCTATCTAGCCCAGAACTGCATACATGTGGCCCCGACCGCCATGACCACCTAACCTACTAGACTGAGGGCCACCTCTATTTCCCTCGGGACCACCCCTACTACCCTGTGAATTGCCTCTAGCTGGAGGTGCTGAAGCCCTAGGGGCCTGAACTAACGGATCCTATCACCTAGGATGCTCTACCAATGGGTAATCTCTAGCAAAGTGGCCTTTCTCACCACACTCATAACAACCTCGACCATGTGTACTCCGCTGTGAAGACCCGGCCAAATAAGAATGACCACCATGACCTGTAGACCCAGAATGACCACCTGGGGGAGCAGGATGAGACTCAGCTACTCTGACCCTCAGTAGTATGTAATGCCGCCTGAACATGCCGGCTTGGCTAGAAACATTGTTGATACTGACCTCTACCATAGTATCCCCTACCACGCCCCTATGAACCACGTAAACTGCCCTAATGGCGAGGCCTTTTATCGCTGCCCCCTTAGGCCTCGCAAACTATATCCTCAATAGTACGGGCATGATCAACTATCTCCAGAAAAGACTGCCACAATGCTACCATACCCTCTATGACCAAGCGGAGGTGTAAGGTCAAACCCCAAACAAACTGGCGTACTCTCTTATGCTCGGTGGGAAGAATAATAGTGGCGTGTCTTGACAGGTGGTGGAAGTGAACCTCATACACAAACACAATCATGGAGCTATGTTCCAACCCAGAAAACTGATCCATCAGACGCTCCCTCATGCTACGTGGTACATACTTCTCCAAAAAATTAGCGGAGAACTAATCCCAAGTAAGCGGAGGCGACCTGGCCGGTCTACAAGCAACATATGACCTCCACCATTATTTTGCTAGACCATCCATCTAAAACTCAGTGTAATCGTCTCCATCAGACTCAACTAACCCAAAATTATGTAACCTCTCCTGGCAGCTAGTCGGAAACTCATGGCATCCTCTCTAGAAGCACTTGAAAACCTCGGAGGACCCAATCTCAAGAACCTACTCAGCATTTTATGTTCCTTAGAAGACATAACTGGAATGGCTGGAAGAGAGGGAGCAACTGCAGGGACTGGTAGTACCTCAAATTTGGGAGCCACAATAATAGGCTATGCTCCTGAACACTGTGTTATCTCCTGAGCTGAAGTATGAGACTCACATCGAACCTGAGAACCAATCAGAGTGCTCGGCAAAGCGGCTGGTAGAGTCATACCCTCAAGAAACCCCAATAATCGAACCAAGGTGTCCTACAATACTAGAATAGCTAAAGAACCTGTCGG
This sequence comes from Jaltomata sinuosa, assembly GCA_003996215.1. Lineage (NCBI taxonomy): Eukaryota > Viridiplantae > Streptophyta > Magnoliopsida > Solanales > Solanaceae > Jaltomata > Jaltomata sinuosa. The sequence continues at coordinate 74,830 of QJPP01004865.1, forward strand.
ATGCTGGGTTGGCCCCACATGCTCTGGCTCATACTGAACCTCATCCGCTCTAACCTCAAGCTTTAGTGAAGGTGATCTAGCCTGGGCCCGATCTGGTGCCACAGCTGGTGCCACAGCCCGTGCCTTGCCTCGACCTCTGGCATAACCTCTACCCCGTCCCATGGCTGGAGATCTAACTGCAGCGGCAAGAGCCTCATCCTCACCCACTGAAGATCTTGTCTTAACCATCTGAGAAAGAGTGAAACAAATATACTTAAGAGTTGATCAAGTCAAGTAAGCACGATAAAGAATCAAACAAACTGAAGCCTTTCCGAAGGAATGTCCTATAGCCCCTGCAGATAGGATACAAACGTCATCATACCTTATCCACGAGGCTCTACTAGACACTTGCTCTTGTACCGGTGAGACCGGTGAACTTAAAGCTCTGATACCACTCTGTCACGACCCGAAATCGGTCCATGATGGCGTCTATATAACTCCCCAGTAGACAAACTTGTCCCCAACACGCGAAAAGCAGTAAATAATAATTTAACTAAAGAGAAGCGGAAGATATAACAAAAGATAAGGCCAAAAGCATATATATGAATACCAACGTACACAATATACAAAAGATGGCCCTAAAGTGACCAAAAAAGACGAAACAACCCGAACACCAACCCGGACCTAGTGTCACTAGTACAAGAGCGGCTAAAGTAAGGAGTAGCTATACAATAACCTCTGTTTATCCAAAATACAAAATATAGACAGGAAGTACAAGGTGGAAAGAAAGTAAAGTCTCCAAAAGCGCTAGGAGCTCACCACAATTCGAACAGTAACGGGCCTCGAATGATAGGAGATCAACAAGGGTGGCTCATACTAGGTGCTGCATCATAAAAAGAGATGCAGAGTGTAGTATGAGTACCAAGACAACGGGTACTCAGTAGGCATCATAGGCCTATTGAGCACAGAAAGATAATATATAAATATGGATTATAGGAAAGCATCTAACTATACAGGAATCCTCCTAAATCTAGTTATAAAGTAGGAGACATGCCAATAAATAAAAGAGAAAATGGGAAACAACATCAATCCAAACCAGAGTCCATCCATATGCCAAAGCAAATGTAATGTGATGCACGATGATGCATATATGAATGCAATATAATATAAACATGGAATACCATATCGGGTGCCCGAAATACCACATCAGACTATGCATATATATATATATAAAATAATAAAATACCCGGAATAACGCATCGGGGGTCCAGAATACCTCATCGGACTAATATGTATATAAATGAGAAAGTAAAATACCCGCGCAGCAGACTATAAATTTATATACAGAAAATATTTGTTCCTCTTTCCCTCTCAAAATGTAAGGTGATACTCAAAATAGCTCGATTTAGACCAAAATTCATCACAACAGTAGAAAACCTCTTTTCAAACCCAAAAGCCTTTGAAAAATCATTTTCTTACTGTACCAATGATATTTTATGCGTGAGTATGACTGTTCGCAAGAAGAGGAATAATCACACCATCAGATCAAAAAGGGAAAAAGTACCCTCTAAAATAAGAGAACTGACTTGGAATCCATCCAAATTCTAGCCATGGCCTCGGACGCACAGTTACATACAACGATAGAATAAAGCAGTAAAGTAGAAAATAAAAGCGGAAAATAATGGGTAAGCTCTATTCTACCTCTAAAGCCTCCTAAAAGCATGCTAACGATCTTAGACTAGTCACACAGAAGAAACAAGCTCCTATACTAAGGACAACATACAGTCCTAGTGATAAAAACCCGAAATGGCCAATTAATATGATAACCAGGATTAAAGCCTAAAGTCCATCTAATGTTCAACCTAGCATTCCAGTAACATATAAATATATAAGACCTAACTAACTCAGTCTAGAAGGTAAATTTTAACCTACCTCGGGGCCGAACTGCAAGCACGAACCGTCACTTATGTTCCTTCCCCTTTCGAACAAACTCAGAAAGCTGCCACGCTATCAAGAACATAAATTAGGTGTCAAGATGAGAATAACGACACCCATATTGCTATATGGAAAATCGGGCTAGAAATTGGGTCGGGAAAATGACCCTCAAGGCCCGTGCAACAAAACAGAAAACAAACTTCACAATTATCCTCTCGGTGGGTCAAGGAACCCATGCCCAAAGTTTGGGCGCGAGCGGAGCTATATTCGGAGTCCAAAACAGCCCCAAAGTGCTACTAATTCACGAGATTAAAATGGAAAAGCTCAGAATTTGAAGGCGGGGACCTACCTCAACAAGAGAAGTACGTCACGGAGGTGAGTTGCACAAATTTAGGAGCATGCAGTCCCCAAAAATCAGATTCCACAAGATTTTTCCCAACTCTAAGAATCTAGCAACAAGGAAATTTTGTGGAAGGATTATGAGAATATATACGAAACGAGGAGAGGGGTGACGAGGGAACTTATCGGGTGAAAGATACTAAGCAAGGGAGCTAGAAATTTGGAGCTTGGAGATTAACAATGGTGTTTTTCTCGGAATTTTGAAAGAGAAACAAAGTTGGGACTTAATATTACTGCCAGGGGTCCTTTATCGCGATCGTGACAGGACCCCCGCATTCGCGGAGAACAGTCGGCCCAACCATCGCATTCGCGATGGTCCAGGCCGCATTCCCAAAGAGAAATCTGAGCCGGGTCCTAGACAGCTACATCACAAATGTGAAGGAACTCTTCGTGAATGCATTGGTCAAGAAACTAGACCATCGCAAATGCGATAGGGTCCCCGCGATCGCGAAGGGTAAAGTTGTCTTCAACTTAATGCAACAACCAGCAAAACCACCAAGTCCAAAAATCTTCCGACAGACCCTCAGGATTCATCCGGAACCCCGTGAAAACAAACCAACAATGCTACCCTACTAGAAACAGCATTCCAGACTCAATGGAATCGATGAAACTCATAACGGAGATCGTTTTGACAAAAAGTAGGCCCCACGCCAAAAACCAACTCAAAACTCAAAACCCAAAAATGAGCCCGGAAGCCTCGGGACCCGAACCAAATATCCCCTATCCCAAAGTCAACATTTCAGAGCTAACGGCACTGACAAAATTCCCATCCGAGGTCGTTTTCTCTGAATATTGACCAAAGTCAACCCTACTAGCTAAATTGACTCCAATTAACACAAAGCCACACAAAGCCAAACCGGAAGGATTCAGGCCCAAACCAATTGTCCCACTAGACAAAAATCCTTATTCCGGAGTAAACAGAACTGTCAGAATTTGATTTTGAGTGCGTTAACCAAGAAAGTTGAACGAAGTCAAAGATTTACCAACTTTAAAAGCTAAAACAGGGAAATGGTCACAATGACCTAACGAATGGCTCGGGCACTGAACCGTCAGTCCCGAAAAGTCGTAAATAACCTTGAACTGTTGAGGCAAAGCTCGAAATGCCAAAAAGCATTGAAAACAGAAAATGACCTGGAGGGTCATTAGACATATTTGATATGGACATGTATACTCAATCAAGGAATAAATACAAATTCTTAATCAAATGAAACTACCTTAGATTTTTCTAATAGAGCACTATCAATCAAATCAGTATCTACCAAAGGCAGTTATAAAAGAAGAGAAAGATCAATAGAAGAAACCACACAACTTCACTTGAACAAGAACATTGCCTACACTTTTATCTTTCACAAAATATCATATTCCCTATCGTCTACAATTGTAAAGAAAAGAAAAGGATAGATAAGTATTAGTTATATGCGTAGAGACTGTGTCAAAGCTAGAAGTTTAAAAGGCATTCATACTTTGAAGGATCAGAACACTATAATTTCATGAACTTCAGACGAATCTAAAATAAACCCTTGTAACCCAAGGGAATTTGACTAGGCACAACATCATCTAAACGAATATAAAAACTCTCCGTCTAAATTTAGTTATTGAATCTTATTTTTTGTTAGATCTTGTTTGCTGAACTAATCTTCAAGGAAGTCATCTAGTATCCAGTTATAGTCAAATGAATCAAAAATATTTCAATTCACCCTCTTCTTATGGTTTTAGAAATGTCCTGAATGTCTGCCTTCTAAATAACATTTGTTAAGCGAAGCCAAAAAATCAAGACCACCTCTTATGAAGGCCATTTTTGTAAAACTTTTCCTATGGGGTATAAAATATCAACACCAACCTATTTTAAAGTCATTTCTTAACTTGACCCCTAAACATATTTAAGATTCGTCTTTTTTTTAAAATTTTCAAGAACTTTAGACAGATCTAAAAGAAACCCTTGTAACCCAAGGGAACTTGACTAGGCACCACATCGGTTATCTGAACCAATATAAAAATTCTTCGTCTAAATTTAGTTACTGCTTCTTATTTTTTGTTAGATCTCGTTTGCTGAAGTAATCTGCAAGGAAGGCAGCTGGTACCCAATTATAGTCGACTGAATCAAAAATATTTCAATTCACCCCTCTTATGGTTTTAGAAATGTCCTGAATGTTGCCTTCTGGATAACATTTGTTAAGCGAGGCCAAAAAATCAAGACCTCCTCTTATGAAGGCCATTTTTGTAAGACTTTTCCTATGGGGGATAAAATATCAATACCAACCCATTTTAGAGTCATTTCTTAACTTGACCCTTAAACATATTTAAGATCCATCTTTTTTTCACATTTTCATAAATAAAATCTGAAAACTAACTCGTTTAGTTTGAAATAGTAAAGGTACCTATTACAAAATGCAACAAGAATGAAGTCTGACCATGTAACATTGAATGCAATTGTCATTCTCAAACATCGTCCATCAAAACCCATTTTTATTTAAAACGTGAAAGCTTATATTAGCTCAACACCATCTAGTGGTGCATAATTAATTTAGTCTAGTCATGTAATTTATTTGCAAAGTAAACAAAATATCATAGCAACTAAGCTAGTTAAAAAATTGACAACTCCGAGTTTATACTCTGCTCGGTCTCATAAATGGGATAAAAGAAATAAAGATAGTAATTATCGCAAGCCTAAAATAAAAAAGTTAAGAAAAAATTACCTGGCTTAACTAACTTCAACCCCTAAGTTACTCTTTATAGTGATGATTTAATTTTTTTTTATCAAACATAGCTACGCTCTGGGTTTTATAGCATATCTTTAAAATTTGATCCTAAGTTCTCGCCACATGATTCCCAATGAACCAGCATGCCAACAATGTCATGCTTTGTCTCCCTTTCCCTGATAAAGCTTCATCCTCCAAGGACGCTCGTTCTCAGATTGAAAACCTGAGTGAATTTCAAGGAGGAAACTGATAAGAAATAAGAGACTATTTTACTGTGGAGGAAAATAGAGGGAAGATGGATCTACGAGTGGGTTATGATGGTTCCAAGACTGGGTTCATGACGACATCCAAATTTCGGTCTTAGGACTCTGTATTGCCGTTCAATTGGTGAAAAACTCATCCTTTGTCCCTTGTATTCTTCCTCTATTTTTCTCCCAAATATCAAAGTTTTGTTTTTTCTCTCAGATCTATATGTAATATCTATATATGGTTTTTGATAATTTTACAATAATGATATACAATGTATACAATGATGATTAGGGTATGTTGTATGTATCTTTAATGATGGGCAATTATATATTGTATGTATGTATAGTTTTGGTCGTTTTCTTTTCCTTCGTCTTCTTCTTCTTCTTCTTCTTTTTTGTATATATCTTAACGGTATTTCATTGTATGGGAGAGAATAAGTTTGTTGAGTGAGCGCATACAGTCAATCATGACTTTACTATATGCATTGATACAATAAAATTAAGTGAACACATACAACCTATTGTGACTGTATCCATCAAGGTTGTATAATGGAAATGAATTCACTGTATTTCATTGTATGAGGGAGACAATATAGTTTGTTGAGTGAGAGCATACAACCTATCTGTTAGGCCCCAAAACTGGATTGAGTGGACAAGTACCACATGACCACATACTATACATATGATCTATGATATATTCTTTACCGATGAATCACTATATATATAAAAACTGACAAGAATAATATATACATAAAACTGGCCTCTAACTTAACTAATACAAATGGTATCACCACAGTGTCTATGAAGCCTCTACTAGAATAAGAAACTATACAACTGTTAAGTAATTGGGACAGGGCCCCGCCATACCCATACTATGTAGGTATCCATAACGAAATACTATACTAGATCTAGATTGTCTTTAGGGGAAACGGAGCTCACCAATTATTCTACTAATGTAGCACGAATGACTACTAAGGGTATCTGCAACTCTGTGAACGTGATCCTACATTTAAAAAAATGCAGCGCCCCCGGCCATAGGGGCGTCAGTACGTATACAACATCTATTTGTATGTAAGAAAAATAGAATAAAAATGTAACAAATAGGATAACACAATAAATGAATCAAAATGTGCTCCGCTGAGATATACCTGTGTGAAGCAGCAATCTATGAAACTATAAGTCATCTGTCACGACCTGATTTCTCAAGTCATAATGGCACCTACTATAACCCACCAGTAGGTAACCCGAACTCTTAGACCAAAATGACAAGAAATGGACAAACATGAAAATAAGCAATAATAAGATATCAAGTACAAAATACATGGAACACAAGTGGAACAAGCATAAATATATAGATAGGGAAAAAGAAAAATATACAGAATAATCCCCAAGACATGGTATTAGCTAGTACAAGAGGTACTACAACATAAGGAGTACTAAATAAGCGTAGATATATAAACAATGGTCTCTGAAATACAAAAAGAAGACTAATCTCAAAGTGGATGGAGATCGATCAACTCGGGATGCCAAAAGCTTACCCTGAATCTCTGAATCTACAACTCACCACAAGGACAGTGCCAGTGGTGAGAACTCATGTTAGGGTCTGCATCAGAGAAAAAGATGCAAAAATATAGCATGAGTACCAAAATATGCGGTACCCAGTAGGCATCATAAGCCGACTGAGATCCAATAAGGTAAAAGTATAGAAAAATACAAATATACTAAAGGGGAATAAAGAGGGAGTCAGTATAGGGATACATATCATAGCTAGATGATACCGAGGAAGAAAGTAAATAACTGAGAAAATCATAAAGCATAACCTAACCGGACCCCTATAAGCCCATAAGGTACACACAATCAAAGCACAACCTAACCGGACCCCCATAAGCTTGGAAGGTACAAACAATAAACAATAGACCCAGTCGGACCCCCCATAAGCTCGAAAGGTACAAACAATAAACAATAGACCCAGCCGGACCCCCCATAAGCCTAAAGGATACAAACAACAGACAATAGCAGCTAGCAATCAACCTAATGGGGAAATGCATATGGAAATGTGCCATGGAATGCAGTATGATATGAGTCAAGTGCCAACAGTACCGTATACTCCTCCTCCGTCCATAGCTTGCAAAGGCAGGACCCATGGAGGACTTGAAAATTTTGTATACCAAATTCAACCATACCTCAATGTCACGACCCAATTTCTCGGTCATGATGGCACCTACACCCCCCGGTAGGTGAACCAGTCCCTGTAGCCCAGAACAGTTAGTAATGGGCTACTATCTAACAATTAAGAGAACAAAACGAATAAAATAGATAACAGGTTTATAAATATATACATATGCGGAAACTAAACCAACCCCCAAGACCTGGTATCATAGTACAGAGCCAAACTACATACATGGAGTACAAGTAAACCAAAACTATATATACAGATGTCTCTGAATGGAAATAGAGAACATGAATCAAAAGATAAACTAAAGCTAAGCTCCGATCGCCAAGAGCTCACCCTCAGACTGAAGTAGTCCTCAACAGATCTCCAAGCACGAATCTCAATGATCTACCGGCGATGGCCCACACTAGGATCTACACCCAAAGATGCAGGGGGTAGGGGTGAGCACCAAATGCGAAGCATAAGGTACCCAGTAGGTATCATAGGCCGACTGGGCACATATAAGATAAAAGAGCAGTAATAGACAGAATAGAAGCAAGTAGTCACAGAAATCAACGAAAGGTACACAGGAACTAGCCAGAGGGAAATCACAGAACCACAGATGAGGCTAGTAAGCAGAATATACACACCAAAGGCACAGGTGAAAGTAAGAAACAACGCACCTGGGATCCTTGCAACAACAGGGTATACAAAATAAGTTTACAGAGTGGACGGTATACCGGTAACCTCAAATGTAAGAAGAGGGAAAGAGTAATAATAGGCATGCTCAAGACATGAATCAACCCAACTAATCATAACAATCTCAAATCCAGAAACTAACACCCTAGCAGTACCAATCTCATACTTATCCATAATAGAGAACCATTCTGTAAATAAATAGCAAAATCTACCTACAGTCCCTCGGCCGCCCATACAACCGAGGAACACAACCAAGTGAAAACAAACCCTCCGGCCTCCCATACTACCGGAGCGTACAATCAACAAACAGCAAACAAGGGTGGAACCTCAAACCATGAATGATATGATGCATGAAGATCTCAAGTGCCATAGTATCTCTGTATGTACCTCCTCCGGCGCCGATCCGGCCCAGCAGGTAGGTTCCATGGAAGGACTCTGCCCGTATACCTCTACTCCCCGTATACCCCTCTTCCGGCACACGCAGCTCGTAGCTCCTGGCCCGGATAGCAAGGTCCATGGAGGTCCTCGACCCCATACCAAAACTCAGTATCAGAATCACGTATCAAGATAGAGTCCCAGTCTCAATATCAAGATATAGAACCAGTCTCGAATATGCATGCCCTGACCCTGTCCAGGACTAAAAATAGTAGGAAAATATCTGAAAACCCCCTCCAAGGGTGCCCGGGCGTCGCCGGGTCTAAACAGTAAAAAGTCATCTCATGTGCTCGGTCCAACCGAGACAAAAAAATCATATCAAGTAGTAAGAAACTCAACTAGCACTCCGGCCCTGCTGAGTCTAGTGATAATCGTAAAACTGATGATTTAAACCACAAGTGAAATCAACCATTTCCAAATCATTTCCATCAAAAACGGGCCCCTCGGGCCATGCAAGGTTTAGAAAACAGTGTCAGTAGGCCCAAAGCCAAAACCACTGTAAAACATCGATAAAACCTCTTTATATGCATGGAAATGATATGATCACACGCAACAATAGCT